>KB294299.1:214260-225627 GCA_000328365.1 Capitella teleta | reverse complement strand
CACTGCGTTGTCTCCGTCGTCATCATCCAATGCAAATACGCGGATCACGCGATCGTCGTAATTGGTGTTACGGAGGATGGTTGTTTTGTAATTGGCCTCATCAAATATTGGGATATTGTCATTCTGGTCGATAATGTCGACCAAAAAGAAGCAGTTGGTTGACAAGGGAGGTTGACCTTCATCTTCAACTTTGACTGTTACGCGGAACTTGACTGTGTTTCTGAGAACCAGGACCTCATTCGGTCGCTGAGTGAGCAAATCTTCTCGATCAATTTCTCTCAGAGACTTCAGATCAACTGATTTCTCGTCTCCTTCTACACCTTCCACCTCAAACCACTTCTCCTCATTGAATGGAGTCACGATAGAGAAATGCAGGTTTCCGTTCGCACCAGGGTCATCGTCCTCAGCTCTCATCTTAGGAAGAAAAAACATTTAGAACTATTGATTTCCATTTGAACAATTGAGATATAGGTATATGAAATATATATACGAGTATATACGAGTATATATTGTCATGACAAGTGATCGAAGCCTATAGAAAACAGCTCATGCGGTTGTGTATCTTGCATAGACAAATTTACAGTGAGTCTATGTAAATATAATGAGGCGTCGTATAGGGGCGATTGGTCTATAATAGTGGAACAAATCACTGTAACAAACACAAATTATAAGTTTTTATTTATAGCATGAAGCGGCTTTCAATGACATTGTCCCTCAAAAGTTTTAGACAATCTGAGTGGAATGAGGACATTTTAAACCCCAGGTTAAATTAACATCAAGCAAACAAGTATTACAGAAAAAAATAATGTGATGCATGTTTACAAAACGTACACTCACCCGAAGCACAAAGGTGCCGATATCACTGCCTTCTGCAATGAGTGGTTGATAGCTGTTGCATTCTGGGAAGCTCGGCTGGTGGTTGACAGCCTTGACTTCGATGATATTCACAAACACCAATCCAGTCGAAGAGAGCTCGCCATCAGATATGCAGATCTGAATCTCATAACAACTGTTGTTACTGTTGACCAACGTCTGCTTTAAGCTGAGGTCGCCAGAAGTAGAATCAAGCAGGAAGTATTTGTTGATTTCTTCATTGTTATCTGAATGAAAATCCTCATAATTATGCAAATGATCAATAGAGTAATGTCTGAATAATTGGTGCCTGAAAAAGCAGGATCCAATAATGCTTGGGGTGACAAAGTAAAAATACCCGAAATTTCCAAGAATTTGCAATACAAACGAAAATGGTCTCACTGGTGATTTCAAAAGTGATGTCATCGCCATCTGGATCATACGCCTGCACAACGTGGACGACAAATCCTGCTGCGGCATCTTCCTTGACATAGATCCTCTGCTCAGGGGGATCCAGGACCGGTGCTTTTTTCTGCCAGACTAGTTGGATGACCACGATGGTAGTGTTCACAGCATTACCATCAAAGATGCGATAAGACAATTCATAACTCTGGAAAAAAAATAGATCACTCATTGACGCAAGAATTAACTAATCAAACCATGCCTCTTGCTCATCATGAAGTAGTTCCCCAACCGTATAAATACGCCCAGCGCCCATTTCAACAGCAAACTTCCTGTCGACATTACTTTGTGCCGTGATAGCGTACTGCATGTATGTCATACCTGTACAGGAACGATACACCTCCACGTCAATACACCTTAAATAATCTCTCAGTACCTGGTTCCTGGTCGATGGCCAGGATTGTGTCAACAGTTGTGTTGAACGGGACACCTTCATCAAGAAAAACTGTGTATAATGGGTGAGGGAAGTAGGGTGGCTTAGGCCTATTGGGACCCATCACGTAAACATCAATGGCCGTCTCAACTGTAAATCAATAAACATTACTAGACAAATTAAGAACACAACTCAAAGATTTCCTACTGCGGTTGGGTCCAGGTGGGGAAATGGAAGACTCAGCGCCATCCTCTGCGTACACTCGCAGGTAATACTGCTCCTTGTCTTCGCGATCAAAGCCACCTTCCTTTGCTGTAATATCGCCAGTATTGGGGTCCAGATTGAATAACTCGCAGTCAGTGCATGCGTCAACAAAACCGTAGCTGACTCTGTTGTTTGGCGACGTCCCATCGATGTCTGTGGCCATCACGGTCACAACGTGCTCGCCAGGTTGCGTCTGGTCGGAAACTGACGCAGGGTAGAAACCGTTATTGTTTCGACCCTGCCATTTGGGAGGATTGTCGTTGACGTCTTTTAACTCTACCAGGAGACGTGCGTCCGTTGCAGGTATGGAAGATGACCCAGGGTCACGTCGCTGTGGGTAAGAATCAGAAGTCATTCCTATGAGTTCTAATTTCAGTCAGTCACTTACAATTTAAAAGTTAAAAAGAATAAATTAAAACAAGTTTAGAAAAATATTAAATTGAGAGAAAACAATACTCACATAGCTTCTCAACAGCAAAATGTACGAAGGAGTTGTTTCATAATCCAACTGAAGATTGTAAATAACAATTTCCTGGTTGGATTCTCGGTAATCAAAACCACGATCTTTGTTCTGCTCTGGTGTTCTGCCTTTGACGAGGAAATATCCAATCATGTTGCCAGGTGCCGTCGCTTCAAAGTTGACACTCAGAGAGGTGAATGCAGTTGTGTTCTCCATAACTTTAATGGAAGTGAGATCATCTATTGGAATTCCCCCAACATCAGACCACTGTGGTGGAAGAACGCTGCTTGATTCAGTAAGATCTATGATGACATCTGTGAGAGCTACATGGCTGGGGTCTGGATCGATGGCAGAGACCGAGAGTGTGATAAAGTTGACCCCACTCCCTATGTTGCCAGGTCCACGGCTGATCCAGCCAGAGCTTGAGTCGATGGTGAAGCAATTGTCACAGGAAGGCTCACTGCCCTCGATTGCATAGGTCACAACTGCATTGTCTCCGTCGTCATCATCCAATGCAAATACGCGGATCACGCGATCGTCGTAATTGGTGTTGCGGAGGATGGTTGTTTTGTAATTGGCCTCATCAAATATTGGGATATTGTCATTCTGGTCGATAATGTCGACCAAAAAGAAGCAGTTGGTTGACAAGGGAGGTTGACCTTCATCTTCAACTTTGACTGTTACGCGGAACTTGACTGTGTTTCCGAGAACCAGGACCTCATTCGGTCGCTGAGTGAACAAATCTTCTCTATCAATTTTTCTCAGAGACTTCAGATCAACTGATTTCTCGTCTCCTTCTACACCTTCCACCTCAAACCACTTTGCCTCATTATATGGAGTCACGACAGAGAAATGCAGGTTTCCGTTCGCACCAGGGTCATCGTCCTCAGCTCTCATCTTAGGAAGAAAAAAAAAAGTTTTACAAAAACTGCTACAAAGCTAGCTAAGATACACCTGGTACTTATATACCGGTATACACAAAGGTACATTATTATTTGGCAGTCACCAAAATTACTGTAGGATAAAAATATCGAAGCCTGCACAGACCCATGCCAATGTGTATCATGCGTACACAAATGTACAGGTTGATAGTGTAAAGTAGAGAGAGAGATCTCATAGAGGGGGTAGACTGTTAGTGGAGCAAACCACCGTAACACAAAAAAGTTATACGTTTGGTTCAAAGCATGAATCCTCTTTGCCCCAGGGGTTGTGGCAAATCTGCGTGGAACAAGAAATGTTTAAAAACCCCGGTAAAAGTTAAAATCAAGCAAAACTAAATATTACAGCAAGATGTGGAATACGGGTTTATAAAATTCATAAACTCACCCGAATCACACTGGTGCCAATTTCACTGCCTTCAGCAATTTCTGGTTCATAGCTGTTGCATTCTGGGAAGCGCGGTTGGTGGTTGACTCCGATGATGTCCACAAACACCACTCCGTCCACAGAATTCTCGCCGTCAGATATGCGGACCTGGATCTCAAAATTGTCGTTACTGTTACCCAATCTCTTCTTCAGGCTGAGATCGCCAGAAGTGGTACCAAGCAGGAAATATTCGCTGATTTCTCCATTGTTATCTGAATGAAGATCATTTAAAAATGATTGAATTATCATAATTATTTAAGCGATCAATACAATAATGTCAGAGAAACCAGAAAAAAAAATAAAGAGAAATTTCCAATTATTTGGCAGAAAAACGAAAATGGTCTCACTGAGGATTTCAAAAGTGATGTCATCGCCATCCGGATCATACGCCTGCACAACGTGGACGACCAATCCTGCTGCGGCATCTTCCTTGACATAGACCCTCTGCTCAGGGGGGTCCATGACGGGAGCTTTGTCGATGGAGGAGTCCATATTATTGTGAACCTCAACTGTAGATCTGGCAGAAGCATAAGCCAAGATGGCCAAAAGCACCAGGAAATGAAAATGTGTTTGCATGGTGATCCTGGAAAGAAATGTATGTAATGAGTTATGTTTATGGACATATTTTTTTCATTTATACATGCATCCATTTCTTGAAGAAAATCGGGGGGGGGAAATCTAGACATTCTTGCTTTGCCATTGTCCCTAGTAATGTAATGCAGCCTTTCTGTTTTTCCGATTGTTTCTTTTGGGAACAAAATAACCGAAATATTTGATCACTGAGTGAGTATTTATGATAATAAAATAAGAAGTATTTCAGGCAAGTGCACGCAGCCGTTCAGAAAGGCTTAAAAGATTATGAAGAGGGGTTTATTGATGAGGTGGGTAACTTGCCAGGAGAGGCACACATTGTCGTCGACAAGAGTGTTACCCCAAGCGTGTCACCATCTCATTCAGTGCCTCATGCACTGAAGCCTAAGCTGAAAGAAGAGCTTGCAAAGCTCGTCCAACTTGGTGTGCTGACTCCTGTGACCAAACCCACTGACCTGGTCAGTCAGCTGGTCATCATAACGAAGCACAACAGTGATATTCGTGCATGTCTTGATCTGTATCCTCTGAATCATGCTTTGAAAAGGAAACATTTCCACATACCATGTCTGGATGATCTCCTACCCTCACTATCAAAAGTGAAAGTGTTATCCACACTTGATCTAAGACACAGTTATATACTGGTATATTTCATTTCATTTCATTTCATTTATTACATTTAAAACGCATTTTCAGCAATATCAAAGAACATTCAAATGCGCTGTACAAACAGAGGTAAAAAGGAAAATCATTAAATACTAGAAAATACAATGTTAAAATAGTAAGTCTTAAGTTGGGTTTTAAAAGCATCAAGCGATTGCTGGTACTGTAGGTTGGAAGGTAATCGGTTCAAAAGGATGGGTGCTTGATGGGCGAATGTTGGGTAGCCATTGATAGAAAATACATAAGTAATCCAGTTTACAAGAAGCTCCGCATTCCCGATGAAGGTGTAAATCACGGTAAACGACGGAGTCATTGGTCAGCGCAACCGAAAGGTGCTGCTGATTCACTCAATGTCTCTTATCTGGGCAAATTTGGTGTCAATGGGTTCCTTTTTGGAAGCAGGTTCACATGATGCACAAACCTGCGCTTTAGGGTCTCTTGTGACACATATAATCCACGCAAAAGTGTGAAAATTAGGATACTATTTTGAATTCAACTCCTTCCTCTCGCTTTATGTCTCGCTTTACACGGAAAGACGCTTACTAACCACATTCTCAACGCTGTTTGGTCAATATCGGTGGAAACGCCAACCTTTCGAAACATGTGTCCTCAGAGATGTTCCAGAGGCGCCTGCATCAAGCTATCAGTGACCTAGACTGGGTGTTCAATAAGGTTGATGATGTGCTGATCTACGGTTTCGACGACAGTTTAGACGATGCTAGAAAGGATCTCCAGTGCAAACCTAGTGAATTTCTGCAACATTGCAAAAACATTAGTATGAAGGTTAACTGCGAGAAGATGAAGTATCATTCATGGGACATCTCCTCGCGTCAGCTGGCATGAATGCTGACCCGGACAAAGTTGAAGCGCTCATTAAGATGCCAGCACCGGTGGACACTTCTGGTGTGCATTGTCTGTGTGGATGTGTCAACCACATGGCTCAGTTTTTGCCGCATTTCACTGATACAGTGGCATCAACCCATGTTCTCACCCGAAAGGATGTGCCATTTAAATGGGCAGAAGCACAGAGCAAGGTCTTTCCTGAAGTGAGACGTCTGGTGTCAATGGCGCCTGGGTGCAGCAACCTTGCAGAAAAACCTTCCATTGGCTTACACAAGTCGAGCTCTCACTGACACTGAGCGGCGCTATGCTCAAATAGGGAAGGAACTATTGGCATTTGTATTCGCTTTGGAGAAATTCCATCAATATACTTTTGGGTTGGATGTACAATCCACAGTGACCAGAAGCCTCTCGCCTCGATTCTGCCAACGTCTCTATCTAAAGCTCCTCGATGTCTGCAAGGTATGATGATGCTCATGCAGAAAAACAACTGTACAGTTACATACCAGTAAGGCAAGGACATGCACATTCCAGACGTTCTATCACGAGCTTATCTCAACACCTCTAAGAAGTCAGAGCCTCAAGATGACATTGTGTACGTTCATACAACTAAGTACTTACCTGTAAGCAAAGTGTGAATGACCACGCTCAGGGAGTCGCCAGGGCATAATGAAACTCTACAAGAGCTAGCAGAAATCTCTGAAATTCACGCAGCTGGCCTGATTTTAGGAAAGAAGTTTCACATGGACCGAGACTTTCCTAGACTTTTGTGATGAAATTCTCTGCATGGATGGAATCATCCTGTGTGGTGAACTCATAATCATGCCAAACAGCATGATCAAGTCCACGCTAAAAATACTTCATTCCTCTCTTCGGGCAATCAATGCCAGCATTCCAAAGGCAAGAGAATGCGTATGAATGATGCAGAAGATCAAAGACTATGTCAGTTGCTGCGCAACAAGCAGAGCCATGGAATACCCATGGACAACGAGAACAAACAGCCAAAACCACTGACGAGGGGATCAATCGTTCGTGGGTAAAGATAGGAACTGACCTTTTCACACTGCATTCAACCAACTATCTAATCACGGTGGCTTACTTCTCTTATTTATTTGAAATTGACTATTTGTGCGACACTTCTTCCAGAGCTATGATTACAAATCTCGAAAATAAATAATTATAGTTATATTATGGGGTACCAGAAATTGTCATAAGCAGATTAGGGACAATGGGCCACAATACTCATTGTCTGACTTCCGTCAATTCTCATTCGATTGGGATTTCCTTCATCAACCTTCCAGCCAGAGGAATAGCCAGAGAAATGGCAAGCCGAGGCCGCGGTCAAAGCAGCAACAACCCCACTTACCAAAGCTTTATTCCCTGGTACTCATCCTTAGGTGGCCCTCTTAGAGCTGCGAAACAGTCGCTGGGAAGAAGAACCAAATCGTTGCTTTCAATAAAAAGTCCTATTGAAACCACAGTTTGAAAGAAAAAGTACGGCTTAAAACAGTGAGCACACTCAGCTGAAGCACAAGGCCTACTTTGACAGAACATCAAAAAGCTTAAAACCATTGAAGACAGGGGACAAAATGCGACTCAAGCCTTTTGGGACCCACAAGTATCGGAAGCCTGCAAGGTTCTGGAGCGTTTTGATGACAGGTCATACCTAGTCGAAAGTGATGGTCAACGATATTGACGCAATCGGATCCATTAAAGACCAGTGTCTGATGCTAATACTCCACCATCTCCTTGTGCTACTACTGCACCACCTCCTTAGGCTATTGCTTTATCACGTACCTCCGTGTGCTACTACTGCACCACCTTCTTGTTCTACTACTTCACCATCTCCTCAGGCCATTATTGCTCCACCATCCCCTTGTGCTCTCCTCCTGTTGCTATTGCTACACCCCTTTTTCCCGATGATACCCTCCGCCCCTTCATCCCCTGCCCCCTCCAGGGAACCTCGGGTTGAGAGGATATATAGCTGTGCACTTGGTTACTTTCATCGGCGTTTTGGGACAGTTTCTTGAGTGTTGCTCGCCACACTGTTCTGTCCCAGGACTTACGTTAGCTTACAATGTAGGTCCCCAGAGTTGATTGTTGATGAACACTGTGTCATTGATTCTCACGTCAGCAGCTGAGCATGAGGGTTTCTTAGGCAGTGCTGTTCTCTCTCTACTGGCCGCCAATATGGGATGCATCCCTTGCTTTTAGGAGCATATGAGACAATCTGCCTCGCTTCTGTGTACCATCCTAGAGATCAGTATGAATGCTTACTGGAATACATTGTAGTACCCTACTACTCGCGCATTACAAAACCATGCACCATTTGTACGCAATGTCACAATTACCATCACATTCCGGCCTCCTAGTATGGACTTTGCCATGTCAACTAAAATCCCAAGATGCTCTCGGTGGAAAAAAAAATCGGATTTAATTCCCCACAACATTTAGGCTTCATTAGATCATCACATGATAAGTGGTCGCAACCAATGTATGCTGGCATATTTGGAGCATGTCCGAACAACAAATAGAATTTGTAACTTAATATCCGAGATGTGATAGCATAGACCTAATAAATACAGTTAGATCGCGCATGACCCTTGAAACTCCGGCACGCAGTCGAGTGTATCGGTAAAGTGGCGGGAAAGGTGATACATACAGAGGCAGTTCGTTCAGCCGTTGAAGCATAGAGGAAATATCATAATATGGTGTAATTATAAGTTTAAATGAGGTTGCATCCAGGTCAAGGTCATTGTGGTAATTAAAGCATTTAATTGCATAAATTAATATTTTCGAATTTTGTGAATTTTGTAACTTTTCTGAGTTGCATACTACGTGTGCTGTCGAGTCTTAGAAGGAAATGTGATAATTCCGAATATTTGTGTGTTTTCGGTCGGAACACATATTAGGCAACACTTAGCCAATTTCATTGCTTCGGTATTCCGTTGAACAAAGTTTGGTACTGAATATTTTGAATTCGCTCATGTCTGTCAATTAGTAAGTTGCACTTATTAATGAAGCAAGTTATTTCGGATTAACACTGAAAGTTCGAAGGTCAAATGTTTATGGTCGCAGCGTTTTTACAAAGCTTAAAACTCGATCGCCAATAACTCATTGACTAGTATTGCTAGCGATTTGTAACTGGCATCAAATGATTCAGTGCATCAATATGTAAAATAAAGTTCGGAAGTATTACGGCTCTCAGATGCACCGTTCTTGTGAAATCTTGCATAATATCAATTGTGACTTTTTCAAATGCCGATATATCTATGGTTATGTAAGTTGTGGACTTGAAATTCACAGAGTATATGCCACGCATGCACCTCTTTCGAAATCCTGATTTTAAATGAAGTTGCTCGAAATTCAAGATCATTGTGGTCATTATAGCATCTAATTGCATAATTGATTATTATTTTAAATTTGTTTGGTTATTAAACTTTTATTGCCATAGAATTTGGTCAATTATTGAACTCTCTGGTGGTATACTGCAATGATGATTGGTTTAGCTTCGTGTAATATAATCAATCCAATGCACATACCAAGCATACTGGGCTGAGCAATTGATAGTACATGTCATTCTGCGAGTCTGATTTAAATTTGTAATTTAAACTTAAAGGTCATAGGTCAAGGTCACAGCGATTTTTAAAAGATACAAATTGGATCGCTTCTCGCTCATTCATTAATTGATCTAGGATCTTGCAACATACATCAATCGATCCAGTGTATTGATATGTACAACAATGCATAGCGCTATTACTGCTCTCATATGCCCCGTTCTAGCGTAATCTTGCATAATAGTAATTACGACTTTTTTAAATGCAAATATCTCGGTTGTTAAGCAGGTTGTGGCATTGAAATTTGCAGAGTATATTGCTAGTATAGCCATCTTACGTAATCATACGTTTAAATGGGGTTGCACCAAGGTCAAGGTCATTGTGGTAATTAAAGCATTTAATTGCATAAACTGATGATTATTTCGAATTTTATGAATTTTATAACTTTTATGAGTTGCATACAACGTGGACTGTCGAGTCTTGGAAGGAAATGTGATAATTCATAGTTTAGCATCATGAACTAATATTGCTGCTATTACGTTCATGTTTCCTTGATCAAGGTTTATCAATACTAGTAGCTTAATTACAAACTTTCCTTGGTCACTAGCTCAGTGGGTTAAACCGCTGACCGTGGGGGTCGAGGTCCCGGGTTCGAGACCCGATCAGGCCGCGGGCGTTATGATTGTGAATTATAATTGTAATCCGTTATAATTGTAATGGTTGTCGGTGACTCTGCAGTGCTGCCCAACTGCGTAACAAGGCCGGGCGCTGTGTACCACTGTCTATGGTGGTATGCAGGATAAAGAACCCTTGGGATTTATTGATAAGAGTAGGGGGAAACCCCGGTTCCGGGCCTTCTGTTCTGGCACCCGTATCATCTCACTTCCTTGGTCACATCTCTGATTGATTCTTGTTATACGTTTTGTATGTTTGGAGGGTGTTTACTATGAAGTCTTGTCCTTATCCAGAGGATATTTTTACATTTAGAACTTATAATTCATTCAGCACTCAGCTGATCAGTTTGACCTATATCCACGCGTAGGAACCAAAATAACATACCATGCTTCCTCTATATGTATTACTACCTGTAATTGATTTGTTGATTTGTAAATTTGAAATGGACAGGACGACAATGACAAAACTTACGAGTGCAGTGAGGGGGTTGCGACGGCCACAAACGCCGAGGTTGAGAAAGAAATGCAGGGGCCGATAACCATAAAGAACTAATTGCTTCTAGCTGACACGTTCCGCGCGATGCGACGTCAGCGGGATTCAGTTTAGTATCGACGTATTGCCAATGAGAAACGTCCGATACCATACATAATTACGATCAATGCTCATCTCAGAGCTTAGCATTTTTCCCACGCGAGCGGCTACAAACGCTGCAGTTAATTCCAGCCGTGGAATTGTGATGGCTTTATGGGGAGCGACTCAGGAATTCCCCATCACAAATGAGCAGTGAGTTATTTCAACGTCACTTGAGGCGTAACGAACATGTGCTACCACACCGTACCCTTGTGAACTGGCATCAGAGAATAAGTGCAGTTTATGAACAACTGACTCCACAACACTTCTGAGCGGTTTTGTACATTTATTGATCGATGCGGTCGAGATAACGAGGAGCGCATCTTCCCACTGAGAACTGAGCTCACGGGGAATCTGATCACCCCATCCCAAACCAGGGAGTTTACACAAAGACTGCAAAATGTTCTTAGCGATGAGAACAAAGGGGGCTAACATCCCGATATGCAAACAACCGGCAATGAGATATTTCGGTTCATTTTTCAAATACTGATTTAGGTAATACAATAGGTCACACTGATTATTCGTTCTAGATGCGATCCTAGCGTTAAATGCATTGACGAAAGAGTGAAACTCTGTACAGTCACCTGTGAAACAAGGTACTTCCCCATGGGAAGGACAGGGTAACGATCAGCTGTTCA
>KB294299.1:199844-213293 GCA_000328365.1 Capitella teleta | reverse complement strand
GATCCACTTTAGCAGCNTGATCTGTAACCAGAGTCCTCTGCTTTTGTTGATGTAATTGCTGTGTCTGATTCTGTAAATGTTGGGCCTGCACGTGGAGGTGTTGTGCAATTTGCACTTGCACATCTGGAACTTCCGTCATAATAAGAGTTGTTTTGTGTTCGACACTGTTGCAACTCAAAATATGAAGAAAAAAAACTAAATAAGTTTCTGGTGATGAAGTGGAAATAACCAAATACAGAGTAAAGACATATCTCAAATGAGGTGCATGTGCTGCATGTATATAGCAACAAGAGTGAGTCAGTTACAAGAGGACACAGCGTCCAACGCGAACGCTCCTGTTCATAGGAAAGAACACGTTATTACTGCTTGCTTTTAGCTGCCCCGCAGAGTACAATGTCATGTGGACCAAACTGACAGCGACACACAAACAGACAGTGCAAATTATATTTTGCTGCGATATTTTGTGTTGTAACATGTACTTCCCAACCTATTAGTTTTCTCTGCTATTTTTTAACCTTGTTTAAGTATTAGGTGGTTTGTTTTGGAAGTGTTGGAAATGTTGTTGGAAGTAAATTCTCATTTGTTAAATAAAATAAATGAATAAATAAATTTAATAAAAATAATAAAATAAAATGAATAAATTTATTCATAATAGTCCGTTGACAGTGTACTGCGAGATAATTTGATTCCTCCTCTGAATTGAATTGAAAATTTTATTGCGGAAGTTCAGTAGTAATGTATATCGGTATAAACACAAACAATCAGTAATATAAAACGATGAGCAGAAGGCGATGGAAGCAGAATGCTTGTGTATCACCAAAGTGACTAAACATGAAAAACATTGCAAATAATAAACTAGTGTACAGAGAGAAAAAAAAATAGTGTAATTGCAATTATTATAATTTTTTACTTTTTTTTAATAGTTTTTTATATTTTTTTAAGTTAATCATCATTACAATTGCATATTATTATCTCAGCCTGAGAGGAGTAATGTATGTGTGTGGAATATTTCTAGTTAGTATAATATTGGACCCCAACCCCGAAAAAAATCTGTCTTAGTGGCGGTCGCCACTGAAAAGTTTAACGTTTATCCTCTGAACATTTCAATAATAAGTTGTTTTTTTTTTTTTGAGTTTGGGTTTTGAGTACCCTCGGATTACAATGTAAACTTGCAAATGTATAAGGATACCCAAGAGATTGTAAATTTATACTTTAATTATTTTAGTAATTGTACAGGGTGAAATATACTACAACAAACTTAAATGAAAATAACTACAAAATAACTACAAACAAATAATAAAGAAGAAAACAAGGAAAATTTACCCACCAAATGTTTCACGGCTGTACGACTATCTCATTCATTGAGAAATACAATGCCAAAATGAGCAACGCGATTTGCGACTGCGAGAGGGTTCTACATCAGACGAATAGTACAAGGTGGCAATGGGGTAACGGATGCTGTGTTAACTAGAATGAAGATAAAGTCCACTGTCAAATAAAATAATAATAAATATAAATAAATTAAAGATTTTATCAACTCGGACGACCAAAAAGGAAATCCACCATCGATCGACCTACTTGACTAAATATGCATGCCGACGATACAGCAATTATAGTAGGCCTTATAAAAAATATAATGAAATTGAATACAGACAAACAATATGTTCATTTATATCAGCTTGTGAACGCGATGGACTTCAACTCAACGTATGAAAAACAAAAGAAATGATTATTGGCTTTCGGAGGAAAACACATACAAAGGACCCAATTAAGATCAAGGGAAGTTATATCGAAACATACGAAAAGTATAGGTATCTTGTTGACTCCGGGGCTGATTGTAATTAACCAGAATCGGCTGACTGCAGTCTGTTAAGCTAACTCTCTTCAACACTCTAGTCTGGAGCCACCTTGACCAAGTTTGGTTGCCTCACGAAAAGAAACAAATTTTAAAGTCGAATCTGTACAGAGGTCCATGGCCCGTTTCATTGTAAATAACGAGCTTTCATACACTGACTTGTATTGTCCTTGAAATCCTTCCCCTCTCTTACAAAAAAGAGATTTCTGATCTTGTTTTTATTGCAACTCAATGAATTTAAATCTGGAACATATAATCAAAATTGACACGTCTACTAACCGCAGCCACCCAGGACTCACTGCCAGAATTATAACCCACCACCCCCTTACAGAGACATTTATATCCTTCTTTTTTTAACAAAGTGTGTCGCCTCTGGAATAAATTACCTGTTCATATCTGCTCTTGTAAATCCACAGCCATTTTCAAAGAAAACCTCTCTTCATATTACCGAAATGAACTCAATCACTTCTCGGTTTTTAACACCTGTTCACTTACCATCATCTGTCGTTGCAGGGGATTTTATCACAATTGATGTTTTACGAGTTTTTATTTGTCGCTGTAATGTGTTGTATTGTTTTATTCCAATGTCTTTATTGTTATTCGGGGGCATCCCTGCATAGGCACCTGTGCCTATTGATGCCTTCTGTGCTTTGCACAAGTTAAAAAATAATTAAATAAATAAATAAATAAAAATGAACGGCTTGAGCCGCTCCACCAATCAGAGATATCGGCTATGCATTGTGATCGGCGGCTAGCAGCGGCTTGAATTGGCTTGGCAATGATTGCTATATCATCCTATAAATTATAAATTTTACGATGCCATTAGTTAAGACAAATATGCACTACTCTCTCCATGTGATTCAAGTGTGGTAATTTTGAGATTGGACGATTTCCAAATCCTTTGATGTCCCACTCAATTACACTCTAGCTTTACTCAATCAAATTCAAGAGGTTTAGGGCGTTTCATAAACTTCAAAAGCATTATTTAAACCAACGCAACTTCAGAAAGTTCAATAAACTTTTTTTATTGTAAGCAAATAATATTTGCCGCGGGAAGAGGAAACAAAAAAAGGAACATTTTGGAAGAGGAAAGGGAATGGCAAACCGAATGAGTTGTTGCCTCGGAATCTTGAACGAAAAATTCGCGTTTTTATTTTTGGTTTTGTTTTGTTTTGTTTTGTTTGTTTATTTGTTTATTTGTTTATTATTATTATTATTATTATTATTATTTTTTTTTTTTTTTTTTTTTTACGTCTCGGCTTGCAATGGCATTTGGAGCCCGGGCAAGCAGTCAAGCGTATCGGTAAAGCGTCGGTAATGTGGTGCAGAAACATTTCGTTCCGCCGTTGAAGTATTTTCATATACAAGTAGATTTTTTGCTCCAAATGCTTTGATTTAATCCCGAAGTCTCAAAAGCAGGGAAAAGTGTTAATTGGAAGTGGGGTTGTATATGAATATAATAATTTTGTTGTTCTGACTAATCAAGCGAAAGCTCAGAGGAACTGAACCAGGGCTCCCAAATTCGCCATAATTAACAGCTAGTCTGTCAAGAACCCCTTGGCTTTAGCCGCGCGATAAGACGATGAATACTTATTACATGTATATGCATTCTTGTGTACAATTTTTCCTCTTGATGTAGAATTCATGTAGCTGTATCATGCTGGCCTGGCAGCAAACTTTTTTTATTCATTAGTGTTAATGCTACATCTAATAATGAAGGTGTCACATTCTGGGATGAATAATTGTAACAACTTACAAATTGTTTCTTGTATCTTCGTAGTAGATATACATTTTTAAAATACTTGTTTCAAAGTAAAAAAAAAAAAAAAAAATTAAATTAAAATAAAACAATGTCGAGACTGGTGTAGTGTATTCTAGAGAATTTATAGAAATGGCAAGGCTGCTTTGCAAGCAAAAGAATCTTCCGATACTATTTTTTCCCAAACATGGTAATGAGTCATCAAGCTCATATTTCATGATCAAGTAGTAGTCATTGAGTATTCTTTTCTAGTGCGTTCCACATTTTATTAAGCATAGATAATATCATTGAGACACGCTTCGTTTGATAATATTCCGGGATTTGCAAACAAGTCCAGATGCTCACAATTGAGTCCGAAGGCAAGGGTTAGAGTTAGGGTTGAAGTTGGTGTTAGGGTTAAGGATCTCTTATGCTTATAAAATTATGGGAAATTCGGATTTGTGGACCTTCGGCCTGAAGACCCCATCTCAATTTGTACACCAGATGGGCCGATATATTTTCATTGTGGAAAATGGCCCTATTTTAATCATTATCGTCCCGGGGCCATCAGCTTTCCATACAATTGACGCGAAATAGAACTACAGATAATGTTATATCCGCCATAAATTTAAGCGATATTGTTATTATTATGTACATAAAAATACAGAAAATAGGAAACCAGACCCACTTTTAATCGACAGTTAATTAATTGGTTAATAAAGTGAGCATTTTTTGTGTGCCGAAACAAACTTGAATCTCAGCTCCTTGTCAAATCAGTCAGAGCCGGCGGTTGGCGCGTTAGAATTCGCTGACGCTGTCACGGTTGGCACTTGCTTCGTTTGATCAAGCAATTATTGTTTGTGATCTGCTGCTTCGTGTACACGATGCGATATATTTTATATTACGTATACGAAATGGACACTACTGTTCAGTGGCAACGTCCTATGTGGTGTATTTTGAGTAGATAATATCCATATCTATGACATGAATTTTATCAATTTTTATCAATAACAAAAGGGAAAGTCCCGGTGAATTAACATGGTGTCACTATGAGAAGCTGACCACCTCTATTCAACATCCACAGATCAATACTCTAATACAAAACACAATTCCTCTCTTCTTTATACTGCGCAAATGACTTCTTTCGCGCAAGATACCATTTTGAAATGTCTCCTCCAGGGAGGGTTAATATTTACTTCTTTTTAACGCCAAATTCTGTGTCAACACAGGTAGCCGATGCAATTATAGATTTGACTCGTGAAACTTATTTCTCCCACCAAACTCACCTTGCCTTGTATGAGGCGACCACACAGCAAAATGTGTGGGCGAAGTGCGATCGAACGGGGACTTTGAAGAGCGGTGCAAAGTTCTTCTTATTAAGTGAGTTGAAAGTCTGAAAGTTTTGTGCCCATAATTGGACATATGACGTGTTAATTTTCATGCTGAATTTTTTTAGGGTGTATATTTGGATATTTACGTATATAATTACGATAGCCTCTTGCGCCCGTAGGTCAAAGTGTTTGTCAAGTAGGCACCATGCAAGGTCGCTCTCCTCTGCTGACCATGCACTTAGGCTGTATTGATCTATAAAGAGTGGACCAAAAATAATATACCCACTCCATGGTAAAAACAAAACTTTTAAATTTGCTAAATTTTACCAGAAAATAACTATACCTGGTATGGATTGACTAACTTTATATTTGTTAGATCAGGTATACAACGATCCTAGAAGCTATTGAATTGTTGGTACAACTCAAGATTTCGAAATCCAAACCGTTGTTGTCGTTCGCTGCCTGAACCTGCTTAGTTCCCTGTCTGATTATTTAATGGGCAAGTAATAAATAATACTCCCTTAGAACGTCTCCGGTTATTGTAATCGTTACCTATATGTAGGTCTGCCCATGTATTACTAGTATATCGCATGTCGTCTAGTGCGTGGCAGCCAGATCAAAGATTTTACAATGTATAAGGAAGGATAAGATCGATAAGGAACTCGGGTTCAGTGTCTGTTGATCACGTCGTATTTCGATCTCGTCGTATTTCTGATCCGCTGATCGAAGGCGCCATTGGTGTGGCAATGCCGTCTGCTCTGATCTCTGATTAGTGCAATAAGGGCATCAAGATGTGATCTTAATTAATACTTGGGAAATTATAAGTAAATCCAGCAGTTCTTAGTGGATTAGCATGAATGTACTCGTATCTAAATATATCACAGGTTAACAGGAAAGATACAGAATATAATCAGGAAATTTAACACTGCAAAATTACCAAAGCTACCAAAATTACACTCGCCTCGGGAAGGAAGATCCAGGTTACAAGACTAGAATCGGATAACAAACTCACAAGGTACAGGGTAGGTACATGTAGTATTTGGCCACGAAGAGAGGCGACAAATGAACGACCGTTATGCACAGACTAGTAAAACAGATAACGAAATACAGAAACGAAAGTATATATCAAATACGACATGCGGTTTTAGTAACTATTTACCGCACTCGCATATTTATTATAAATTAATCATGACCTCCTGATTAGCAGATGAATGATCCGAAGACTCCAAACGCATCTTGATTTGGTCAGACTACAAAATATCAGAATCATCACAGCTTCTCTCTTACATACAAACAGAAATTGTCACACAAGAAAAAAAAAAAAAAAAATAATAATAGATATATATATAAAAATATAAAAGAAAAAAAATACGAAAACAAACGTCTATCAATCAATGCATAGGTATTTTATCACATACATGTGAAAATATGTCACATTATATCACCTCCTCATACCTGAGGAGGAGGTGTAATTGAATGGGGCAAGTCTCCATGACGACCAAATAAATCCATCGCGACCGTTAGGTTTAGGTAAACACGCAGGTCCAGCTAGGGTACGAGTGGCCCAGGTGTGTGCGCTGTTGTACCAGGTATGCACCCCGTGGGACGCCTGCTCGTGCAACATCGAACAAACCCGACACCAGAATTTGGTATTGATGAAGCTACCCGTGTTCTTCCATCGGAAATACTCGTTATACAGCTGGTCATCAGCGTCCAGTTTCATGAGGTAATTGGCGAGGTCTTTGGGTGACTTGAAGTCGTCAACGTGGATGAATGAGTGGGGTGGGGCGATGGCTGCGTAATCCGCGGGGTGGGCCCCCATCACGATGGGCACGACTTCATTTCTGAACGGTGAATAAACAAACACGTGTTAAAGGGCTATGATTTGTAATTTAAAGACGCACACACAACTGACACCAGCATCAAATTAGACGCCAGGGCAGCGTATCCCATTGCATTGTGCACCCTGCAAATGACCCTGGAGCTATTTACGGCGCTCGAGTGCTAATTCACTTATGACGTCACCGATGACGCCATTGGATTACAGATTAGATTGTATGTCGTGAATTAAGATTGTCTTGCAGCTACTTCGTTAGCCATCTTCTTTAAATGGTGCCATAAGGCGTTCAAATGACGATTACCGGAAAATATCACTTCAAACGTGACGATTATACGTGTAATTTACAGAAGTTGTCCAGCTCAACTTTTAATTGCCCACATACAACATAAGAGTCGACTGCATAAATCATCATTGCTCTCTGTCACTACAAGGCGAGACGACATTATCCAGGCCTTAGCGTTTAGCTAAATTACTTACATCATGCTGGCTGATGACATTATGACCGTATGACGTAATCACAACCCTGATTGACATCAACGATTCTCACAAGACCACCAATAAGCATGTAACATTCGTCTTCAACATTTGCAAGACCATCGATGGTACGTGCATTAATTATATACAATTAACCCACGAGGACAGTGCTGGTCCATAGGCATGGGGTGGTATAATTACTTGGTGGTATAATAATTAATAATATGAAGCACAGGGGAACTTCAATTTGCCACCCGAATATACTTACTGAAGAGCATTCCAGAATAACTTCTCAGTGATGTAATCTTTGCACGCAGAGTTTTCAAAACTCAAGTAAAACTTATAACGTTTATTGAGCATTTCAAAGCAGCGATTTGCCTCTTTTCTGGGACACGTCTTATTCCCACACGACCCGTAAATATCCACTTGCACGTGTTTCCCTAGAGCTATTGCATAATTCAACCTTCCGTTCTTATCTCGACAGTTCGAGACGAACCAAGCGACCATTTCAGTCTTCTTCGCCGCGTGGTTGACTTGCGTAACATTGGCGGCTTGCACTGTGTCAAATGGGACGAACTTCTCATACGGGGTCACAATGGTGGAGTCTCTTCTGTATGTCGCCGTCCAGTTGATGTTATAGTCCAGCATATGCGTTGGTGGGGAGTGATATGGGGATTCTAACTCGTACCAGATCTTCACGATGTTTTTATTCCTCGACCATTGGTGCAACATCTTCCTGGATGGCGTTCGTTTAAATACCACAGCGTCTATTTTGCTCTCATATCGCTGATCGATCAGTTCACAGCTCTTAACCGGACAGTCATCTTTGATGAACTTCTGCATGCCAAGCTCTTCTGGACGGAGCTTAACGTTGTAAGCCAGAATAATTCTGCTCGAAATGTTGCTAGAAATTGGAGCAAGAGTCAATTGATCAATTATTCGGTCTCCATTGTTTTCTTTGTGCGGCCACACATTTGACAGAGCTCCCTTGTAATGAAATTCAGGTTGGAGTTGAAATGGCACAATTTTGGGTTTCACTTTTTGGTTCGTTAGATTCTGCATGAAACCCGTCACAGTAGTTTTTCGCAGGTCAGTGTCTTGTACCGCATCTAATCCCGCATCCCCGGGGTTTGAATTTCCGATGTGTTTATCCAATTTGAATGCAATGAGTAAATTCAGGACACCAATTCCAGCAATAAACGTCAGAGCTAGCTGAACAATTTGTTTTATCCTCGCCATTATTAATTATGATCTTCGGAACTATATGGAGCTGTATGGCTAAAATAAAACCCAGCAAACGTCCACTTAGTGAAGCAACAATCGATCCTACTTCATTCCTGTTTGCCACACATATCCGACTATTCATCAATCAGTCGCTATTCGCAAGTTTGGATGATTGCCAATATCTATTAATTATAGATCAGGCGCTGCCTAAGGTCCGACAAGACTGTAAATAATTGATCCTTCTGTACAATAATGTTGTATCCTGATTAGTATAATATTCCGTATAATATTCCACATTAGGTATAACACAAGCTGATATCCAACAGTAAAGTTTGCTTTTACACCAAGTCCAATAACACTAATGCCAGCTAGTCCTTCAATGCAAACTTTCCCCGCCGACCGAACTTATAAAAGATCCTCTCTGCATTTGCGGAGACAGCATATGCAATTCACGATGCACGGATCGTTGATTCACAAGGAAGGGTTGCATCCCATTCAGAGCTAAGAGCGCACGAGAAATTCTGTCAATTGATTATTTGGGCCAGTCTGCGTCTCAGAGAATCGAATGCATATTGTTCCACCAATCAATGCGCAGGTAAGGGACCCTCCTAGTTCCCATTTGCGTGTTCAGTCCGCGTTGCGCTTGGCTTACAACCGCGTCGACTCTTCGATTGGCCCCCGCATGCATAATTGATGTTTCGAAGTGGTCGCTACTCAATATGTCCAAGCTTCCACCTGGCGAGGCTCCAGATAATGTCGGATTCATATAATAGACAGTGTCAACAAAGACTGTTGGCACGGCGTGTGTGTTGTCTGGGCTATATACTTCTGTGTATGGATTGCACCACGTATGTGTCATAATATGCATGCATGGCCTTGGTTCCTGCCGGTCGGTTGTTACGATATCAAAAATCGCGTTTATAGCGTAATTGCCAGCTTTAACCATGAGACTCCGGGAGCTGTGCAACGCAAGTAAAATCGGTTGCTAAGATACAGCATACAAATTACACCTCACCAGTTACTGCCTGTTAAAACGCGTTTCAATATTGCATTTGGGGTGAGTATTAAAGAATTCTGATGATTCGTGAAGCATAGGCTAGAGCAGTACAGATCATAATTATATTCTGGTCATTACTGTATTTTTAACACACAGATGCATGGTTCCTATTATATAACGCATCTATCAACTCAATAATGGTTTACGTAATGACATAATTAAAGTAAGTGTACATGCATTGCAAAACTTATCTGTATAATTCATTCATCATTTATTTCACACAAAATACAATACATGTATACATTGATAGATGATATCATATTTGTGTAGTTAAAAAAAAAACAAAAATCAATAAAATCAAAAAACAAAACAAAACTAAAAAACTAAAAAACTAAAACTAAAATAAAAGGTTAAAAGGAGGGAGAACTGGTTAAAATGGACTTTGAGTCGTTATTTGATGCACCAAAAGTGATTCATATGCCTGGCCCACACAAGGAATATCATCGTTAACGATTTCGCGGGAGATATATTGCTAATTTGGCGTGACGTCAGAGGCTGTCATGAAACACCGAGTTCCCCACCTTTTACAATGGGCCTCGTCATATCAGTGTGTCTTGCGACTAAAAGCCTGGATATTTTTTCTTTTTCTTTTTGGAAATAGATATAATAATCATTTTGCCACCAGTCAGGCGCGAAATTTTTTTTTTTTTTTTTCGCTATTTTTCTTATTTTAACAAGCGATTTTCTAGGACACCTACCATGGTTTCTCATCCTGAAACAGTAAAAAGGTCAGCCAGAGTGCATCACGCATGGGCAATAGTGACCCTTTCGTTTCGTAAACAACAAAAAAGTCCTTTTATGGCGAAGATGCTCTGCTCTGATTGGCTGAAATCGATAGCTTCACGAGGGCAACGGGGCCAATCACGGCAAGCCCTCAGCTGACGTTTGCCTCCTATACCTTGCAATGGAAGCCATTCTCCCATAGGCGCAATGCTAACCCCGATATTCGGAATGCATTATTTCCTTACGCTTGCATCCAAGCATGGTGTTCTTGGCACGGAATGCTATCAATTGGTGCGTGAGTGATTGAGTGATTGGGGTTTTACGGCTCCACCCAACCCGTTCGGGTGATACGGGCGCCAGAACAGAAGGCCCGGGACCGGGGTTTCCCCCTACTCTTATCGATAAATCCCAAGGGTTCTTTATCCTGCATACCACCATAGACAGTAGTACACAGCGCCCGGCCTTGTTACGCAGTTGGGCAGCACTGCAGAGTCACCGAAGAATTACAATTGTAATTCACAATCATAACGCCCGTAGCTTGCTCGGGTCTCGAACCCGGGACCTCGACCCCCACGGTCGGCATAGGATTGTAGTCAGCGGTTTAACCCACTGCGCTATCCGGTGCCCCCTATCAATTGGTGCTATGAGTCAATAGAACATCACTTAAAATTTATTTCCCCATCCCTTTTTATTAAAAATTAAGCGAACCTAATATAATAATAATATAATATAATATAATATAATATAATATAATATAATATAATATAATATAATATAATATAATATAATATAATATAATATAATATAATATAATATAATATAATATAATATAATATAATATAATATAATATAATATAATATAATATAATATAATATAATATAATATAATATAATATAATATGATATGATATGATATGATATGATATGATATGATATGATATGATATGATATGGCATGGCATGGCATGGCATGGCATGGCATGGCATGGCATGGTATGGCATCGCATGGCATCGCATGGCATGGCATCGCATCGCATCGCATCGCATCGCATCGCATAGCATCGCATCGCATCACATCATATCATTAAATTTTGCAAATGTTCTCAAATCAATGGAAAAAATCCAAAAACACATATCATCACCACTTGTGCCCAGTATGCTGGTAATTAAGGATCCTGTGTCACTACTTAATTGCTAGTACATAATTATACTTATCTTGGATACAGTTCTAGAGTTAAATAAAATTAATTTAAACGTAATATTTTACCAACTAAACGGACGTTTGGAGGCATTATTTATTTTTCCATTATATTATGACATTCACAGAACGATGGTAAACGTCTTGCTTCGATTAGACCGCCATTATCCCATACATGATATATTAGGCCTAATAAGTGGCTAATATGCCGACACAATGCATGATACATGTATTGCGCAACTCAGCAATTCCGTCATAGACCGTCCCCATTGTGTAGCAGATATACGTAGTAGTGATAGCCAGATATACAAGATGTAACCGAAGATCATCCCGAATCCTCGGTTACATAACGGTCTCATTGACTCCATGAGAGAAATTTAGAAGTGGCCGGTGCAAGGATTCAATAAGACTCAGCATTATGATTCGTGTTTCAGAAGGGACATATATCAAAATACATGTAGTCCTTTAGCTGGAAGCTCAAACTCCAGAAAAAAGGTACCAAAGTAATTAATGTTTTTTACATGATAGCAATATCAAAGCGTGGGTCTGTCTAAGAGGACAATATTGCTTATTTCTAAATGTGTTAAGTGTGATCTCGACAAAGTATCTACGTTCGTAGATTTCATTAAGAAATATGGATAACTGCGTATTATAAGTAATACAAGCCTAATATGGACATCGGGTGCACCTTATTTCTCAGATAGTTTCCTGAAACTCTGCTAAAATTGCAGTTACATGAATTACGTCTACCCCAGAGTTCATATCACAACTGAAAAATATAAGAAATTTAGAAATTGTTCATTAATCAAATTAATTATGCAATAATACGTAACCCTAACCCCAAATTAACGAATGTGGCCAAAATTCAAAAAGAATAAATTTGCAATATCAGTTATATTTTTGAATTTCAAGGTTGCATATGTCAACAGAAACTAGACAGGGTTAAACAGGTGACCTCCAAATTGAAATACCGTCCTAATTAAAGTCGATCAAATATAATTAGCTGTAAAAATCAATGAGTGGCAAATATTTATATTATACACAAATAAATAACAAACAAAAATATACAAAAAGGATTTTTAATTGGTATGTGTGGTGGGGAGCAGGTCAGATGTCCGACGAGTCACTGGTCCGACGGGTCAGTAGTTCGATGGGTCAGTAGTCTGACATTATTACGAACTGTATGCACCCATATTAATGTACATTAAGTGCGTGATAAAGTACATCAAGAAGGCTTATGGAAGAGGTCACCGCGATCTGGACAATTATTGGAACGCCATTGCATATAATATTATGCACTCAAACAGCATTAACTTGGACTTGCTAGGACAATTCATCTTAAAAAATCGAGAAAGTCAACCAAGCAAATTAGCTTATTCTTTTCTTGGTCACTGGTTGACTTTCTCCATTTTTCGTTTGCTTGTTCGTTGTTCAAACAACATTAACTTCTATGATGGCCTAGTAAGTTATACTGCAAATGAAATAATTTCTCTCAAAATGCTAAGTAAACTCGACAAAGATAGAAAATATGTAGCAGTTCATTTTATAATTATTTGCGGGCAATGCCGGCACACATGCCAGACATTCTTTAGCGTCTTCACCACTGGCACAGAAGTCTTATATATATACCATTTATTGCGTAAATTCTTGATTTACAATAATTTTAATAAAAATAAAATGAAAATGAAGTGTGAAAGGAAGAAGAAAGTGAAACAAAGTGAGACAAAAGGGAAAGGAGAAAAAAAAAAAAAAAAAAAAAAAAAAAAAAAAAAGTCACAAATAGTCATTGCTACAACACATGTGTTTGAGAAGATCGGTAGCTTCTGTTGGGTTTATTGGCGATATCAAGCTACCTTCTCTAATTTTCATTAATTCTATAACTGAGCTGGCACAGCAGAGACTCTCCTGATCTGTGGTCGCCTCACAAAATTCAGACAATCTTTTTCGTATCGAGTGATTCTCGATCAGATTGTTTAACTGGTCATAATTAATATTTACAAACGACCATGA
>KB294299.1:185585-198797 GCA_000328365.1 Capitella teleta | reverse complement strand
GAACGGCAAACTCAATATCACGTGGGCTGATCACGTGATCACAGTAACATAAGCCTACTTTACATGTGCGATCTACTCCTGCAGAAAGTTCGCGCTGAAGTTCCTCGAGTTCACTCTGATCAGAAGGCACAGACTGATACAGATGCTCATAGCCATCATGGAACACATCACAGATCTCAGATTCTCCTACTCGACCATCAACAATATTCGTCCTCCCTTGCACACCTTCCTTGATGCGCTTAATTTCACTCCACAAATCTCTGCTCTTATTGGTAGACAAAGAATCAGACATGCGACATGCCATCAGCTTATCCTGATTGCGCACAACCCAACGCGAGACCCTCTTGTACTCTCTCTTTGTACTCAACATCAATGAATGCAACCAACCATGTCGAGCACGACCACTGTCTGACCAAATACGATGCCAGAACATAGCTTTCTCTTTATATGGGCTCACATACTCAGACCACCCTGCTAAAGCTCTTTTGCGTTGCTTCGGAATCGCGCGTTCCGCAGAGCTGATAATCGCATTCATGATTTCGGAATAATAATTTCTGAGCACCTCACTGTGGACTCCACACTCGAATTCATTACAAGCCAAAGCATCGACTGGAATCGCCAAAGCATGCAATTTCGCTCTCAGAATTTCTCTGTAGCGCAGAAGATTGGTTGATTTGGCTCTGTGCCAAGAAGGTTTTCGGTTGGGGGGCCGCGTTTCGGTGATCGCACTATACTGGACATCGATGGATAACTCAAGTAGGATTGGGCAGTGATCGGACAAATTATCGCCATCATGACGCACACCATATCGCCTAATGCCATCATATACATTCTCACTAACAAGGAAGTGATCAATGAGGGATCTCGCTGCACTAAAGTCATTTACATAACTATAATCAACGGTGGATATATCGCTGTTGGCACAGAATTGCATACATTGCCTATTACACAAATCAAAAAGGGGCTGTACATGTAACGAATTCACACGACTAATATCAGTGTTTAGATCTCCACCTATCACTATCAGGTCAATATCAGTATGTGACTCAATAATGGATTCAATTTCAAAAACAATATCAAAAAATAATTGGGCATTAGATGCGTCATAAGTTGTGTCGCAAGGCATATAAACATTGAATATCAATAAGCGTACACAACTAGGGAGGGATAAGATGCACGCACACAAACGCTCGCACTTTGAGTCAACGGGCTGGAGAGTGCAGTTCCAGTTACGTTTGTACATGAAAGCACAATATATATTATGCGTTCAACATGCTACCATTCAGATAGTTGCTCAGAATCAGATTGGCAGTGTTTATTTCGTCCGCCCCCGAATGGGCCCAAGCTGATAGAAACGTTGGACACTAGTGACCCGTCGGACTAGTGACCTGTTCCCTGTGTGGTGATTATGCTTTAAGAAGTAGAACGATAGTTTCTCAAGTTTGAGAAGGTCACCCCGCGAAATTTCCCCAATATAATATTTATTTTGCATATATATGTACATGCAATATGACATAGAAAGAAACTAAAATATATTGCTGGGTGTTAAGCATATGAGAAAACCTATGGCGGGATCACTCTTCCCCCCTCCCCCTCCGGGCTAAAAACTCACAACACCTAATAGCGACATAATTTAAACATTAAATTTTATCCGATTGCAGTGGTCGCCAATGCTTTAAACGTAACATACCGCTCCGCTCTCATCCCGTATCATAACGTCACCGAAACCAGACGAAGCGATCGAAACTCAAGCATCGAAAGTGAAAGTGGAAATAATGCTATAAAAACACCGAAAGCAAAGGTAAACCCGACGGTTAAACCGAGCGAAACCCATGAAAATTCCTCCATTGAACCCATTTCCTGCTGACACATCCAAATAACTCCTTTCGTCGAACGATTGAATTGTATAACCTGATAGTCATTGACAGTGCTCACGATAACCATTCGAATGTCTATACAGTGATCGAGCGATTCCTGAGGTGCAAATATTAAAATAATATGCTAATTTAACACCAGGCTGCATTTGCTATTGGCAATTTACAGACTGATATAATCATATATGTATACAGTGAAACCGAAATTAAGGTGGATTTAGATATACTAGTAGTTACTAGTATATAAAAGGACTTTAAGGAGAATAGAATTGCCAGTGCACTGTTGGCGAGGGAGACGTCGAAGAAGAGCATCGAGATGGCTTCTTTCACTTTTCCTAAAGCGAATCCGGATGATGACTGTGCATCTTCTATATTCTCGGTGAGTAAATGATAAATATACATAATTATATAGGCTTAATTAAGGCTATATTAAATTATCACTGCCAATAATTACCTGTATATATACTTTCATACTTGAAATAATTAGATATTTTTTGGATTATTTGATGATAATTAAGTTTTGATACAAATAGGTTGATAATCATCTTATTTTGAAAGTACTAATATTTTTTTCAGAGTGAAGATGGTGACTTTGAACGTCCAGAAGACATGAAGAAAATTGATGAACAAAACCGTTGGCTGATCGACAAAGTATTTCGTCCAATCCTGAGAGATCGCATAATTCCTACAAATTTCCTCAAACACTTGCGGATCATTAAAGGTAGCTCATTTATTCAGTCTATTCATTTTCACGCGAGCAATTGCTCTCCGCTCGCCATTGCTCTCGCAAAATTGATTCACACGAGCAAAAAGTTGCTCGGCTAAGATATTCTCTTGTTTACGTTCGCAAGAGGTCGCATGTCGAGTCTCCTCCGAGTGTTGCCGAAGATTGCCGAAGTCCTTATTAAGAGACTTCGTTTTTCCCACGTTTGTCTTCGGAGGTTGTCGGCCTCAAATCGAGATTACCGATCGCCTTATACGGAAGCTAATGTTTAATGCATGAGAGGCCGAGTCCGATCGGCGCCCTGGGAAAATTAAATATGCGAACTCGATGTGACATAGCAATGGTTTCAGTTTCACTTTGCGACGGCGCTAAAAGTTAATGCAGCAAGCATTAGCGATTGTAAAAGAAGTTGAGGTATTGGAAGTGGCACCAAGAAGCGTGCTTTTTCATGTCACATTACTGGTATGGCCCATGCAGTGGCTCTGGAGTTATAGAAATTGACCAATCCTAAATCTGAATCTGGTCATCAACCTGATCAGGCAAATGTCAACACCTCCATATCCATAAAATCCTCAAAAAAATCAGTGTGATTTGAATCTACATTTCATTCATGACTGATTTGAGATTTAATGCAAAGAAAAGTAGCAACATAAAAAGGGCCTAACTGGTAATTTAGTAATAGTTACTTAATTTTGACTAATTGTGTTTAGCTGAGCAAATTGCTCGCCTATAGCATTTTCGGAGAGCTAAAAATTGCTCATCTGGCCATTTTAAATCGTAAAGACTGATTTATTATAATAATTGTTTAAATTTTGAATTCCATAAAATGATTGTGATATCCATTGATTGTCATTTTTTTTTTTTTTTTTTTTTTTTTTTTTTTTTTTTTTTTTGCAGAGAAGGGGCCAGACTTGGTACGATTGGAAAGGAACCTGCCACGCCCTCAAGTTGTTGATGAAATTCTTAACTCAGTTCTTAAATCAGAGAAGAAGCAATGGTTTGAAGTATTGCTTGAGGCTTTGCAGAAAGCAGGTAAGAGTATTCAGATCTATGCTCTACATATTATGAGGAGAGGCTCCACGGCAAAACTGCAGATATGTCACACAGCGCACAGAGGTGCTAGAGGCAATTTTGATTGCAGGGGCAGTGCTTAATGTTTTTGAGATTCTTGGCTTGTGTGATGTTGAATTCATTCTTCTTCATTCATGATGGTATATGCATCAATACCAAAATCACAATATATATGCATCAATTATTGTTTATAATTGAGGCACCTCTTAGAAGAATTGATTGATTATTTGAGAGAAATAACCCATTAATTCTCATTTTCAATTGTCCAGAACCCGACTGTTTCTCATCACACATAAATGACCTTGATATCATTGTGAAGGTTGCCTTCTCTACTTACTAAAATTATTAACTTGGACTAGATATATTCATAATCCAACAAAATCGTGAAGCAAGAAACAGGACCACTATCCAGGGTTAAATTTACCAAGGTAACTCATTGCAATGGTTTTATAGATTAATTTTCTCAGAATAAAATATGCATTTTTGGGTTATCTAACTTCAAATGGCCATATCTCAGTGACTGGTCAACATATTTATTTAAAACAACAACCAAAATGTCCAGCTTTTTAATCTCTATCTGATCACATAGCTTTTTTTTTCTCTTTGTTTTTGCAACATATCTAAGGTTTTGCCGTGGAGCCTCACATAAATTCATGCATAACAAAGATTATATGGAAAATTATTTGTGTTAATGTATATACTCAGCCTATGATTAATCAAATTGTTTACTCACCTGGCATATAAAGTTACATGTCATTGGAACTGCTAAAACTTCTTCTTAGCAAGCCTTCCTTTATTGTAGAGATTTCTGGATTTTATCGATGTTTTTTAGGGTATGCTGAGTTGAAGAAGTTAGTGTTGTCCAGTGGTCAAATTCAGAAAAAGGAAATGTTTCATCGGCTGATGCAGCACTGCTACGATCTGCTTTTGGACGAGGCATGCCCTGAAGAACTGGTCTCAGATTTGCTGGATGCCAAAGTCATTGAGTAAGTAAATGGATAAATTCCGGCAGCTGGTAAATGGCAGATATACAGAGTGGGGAACAATTGAGTGGTCTATCTACTCCATGTTCACACTTCAAATGCTTTTCAATTGCACTGCGCTTTTTAGAGAAAGTGTTACAAAACATGTCACAGTGTAAAATCCATCCAAAGACAGGAGAGATGAACACTAAAAACTAAATATGGTTAGTCTAACATTTCATGCTGCTATTCCTATCATTAATATTCCAAATTCATCAACATTGAGACCGATTTATCTCGATCAAAAGAATGTGCCAAACATGCAATGCCTCGACATTCAAGCAAATGTTCCCCTTGAATTTGGCTTCAATTCTGACCGGTCACGTGACCCCAATGAGCATACTAGTTGTTCTATGATAATACAGAGTGGGCCAAAAGTAGTCTATCTACTCCATGTTAAAATCAAAACGCTAAAATTTGCTATAATGCATCTATTATTCCAAAAAATTATTACCTTGTATGGATTGACTATGTTTTTCTGCGCAAATTTATGTTAAAAAAAAAAAGAAGTTTATTTCGAATGAGGAGTGGTGAGTGATCATGAAGAGAGCAAAAATCAGACAAGCATTAAGGAATATCGATCACCTCTTCTATGGCACTTCAATACAAACTCTGCTTAGTTTTGATTTTAGGAGAGAAACATTAGTGCTACTGTCACAATAATAGCACTCTCAAACAAAACAATAGTATGAGAGCGTTGTCTTAATTATGCGTTTAATGAAACTTATCCATGGTCCCGGGCCCTGTTTGTCGCCAAAAGTGGTAATATCGCAGAATGATGAGTGCGCTCTATCAATTAAGCTTAATCGGCATAAATGTTGATGAAATTGGAATAGAACTGATAAGAATAGCAGCATGACATATTAGACTAACCACACCAAGTATTTATATCTGTTATCTTTGTGTGATTTTTACACCGCGATCTATTTTGTGTAAAATTTAGCCACTATTTTATTCGGAGAACAGGTGTTTGAAACTAGTGAATAGTCTTTTCGTCAGATTTTGATAACCTGTATCTATCAACACAAAATTCTACTACTTGTATACAAGTATTTACTGATCGCTATAGCCAGGTTTAAAAACTAAGTATGCAGTGTGTGTACTCATCATTTCATTAATTTGTTCTTGCAGTGAAGATGATGCAAATGACGTAGTGAACATGATTTGTGAGGACGGAAGCAGAGCAGGAATGAGTTTGATCATGTGCAGAATTGCACAACACTCAGCAACCTGGTTCACAGACTTAACAGTTGCTCTCCAGTCAAGCAAGAACCATTCTTTGGTTGAAAAACTGAAGCATCATGTGTTGCCTGAAGAGGATGTGGACAAATTGAAAAACTCAGTAAATGACCTCACACTGGATGGGTGCCAAACTCAACCAAAATTAGAACTGAATATTTTGGATGCAGAATCCTCAGTTGTGAGCAACGATCGTGTACCAAATGAAGAGGATGGTGAGTGTTTGGTTTGTTTTGGTTTTTTTTTCAGCATCCACAGTAAGATTGATAGTCAGACAACCTTTGTGTCTGTGAAAAAAGATATCATAATAGTCATAGTGGTATTCAGTTCAGGTGTAAAAATTATGATGTTGGATTTAATTATTTACTTGAGTTGGATTTAATTTGTTTGTATTGGGTATGGGAAGCATGACTCTGAAATACAACTGGATCGGGTTGGCAAGAGAAGGATTCATGTTTGAGGTTTGTATTCCTTCCAGAAGATGCTGAGGAAGCCACTGATGAAGATGAAGACATAAGGACAGGGATTAGACTTCGCTCCTACCAATTAGAATTGGTAAATGGAGTAGGCGATGTTAAGAATAGTCTGATTGTGGCTCCCACAGGATGTGGAAAGACGTTTGTCGCGGCTGAAATCATCAAGGTGATTGAATCAACTACCTCTCTGCACTTTCTTCATTCGATTAATTCCTCAGCAACACATGGTTAAGAATCCGAACAGCAAAGTCATTTTTCTGGTTCCAACTGTAGCCTTGGTGCAGCAGCAACATGACGTACTGCAGTCGTACTCAATCCCTGATGCTCGCATCAAACCGATCAGTGGAGAAGGCTCACAGATCAATCCTTTGAAAAATCTCATTCAGAGACATAACATCATGGTGATGACTCCACAGATTTTGGTCAACGCCTGTGATCATGCAAGCCTGTTGAGTTTTGGAATTGGCCTCTTGATATTTGATGAGTGCCACCATTCCATGAAGGAACATCCCTACAGCAAAATCATGGCTCTGTACCATGATCTGAAACCTTTAGAGGGGAAGATGCCACCCAGAGTATGCACAAACTCAATCCATTAATGTATATCTGTTAATTATGAAAAATGTCCACTCCTTGTAATATAGTTGGAGTTATAAACATGTATCCATAAAATAGTTTTAACAAATAAGCTGGCTTCTGTTGATCATGAAATTGATACACACAAATTATTTCTTATTAGAATACATGTTCTTCAATCATGCTGGGTACTAATATCTGGTTTGGCTGGGAATTTTTTTTCATTTACCTTTTAATTTGACTTTTTTAATGTTTCAACATTTTCCTGTATTAATGTTTCAGATCGTAGGCATGACGGCCTCTGTTGGTGTGGGCAAGGCTAAAAATGAGGATGACGCAATCAAACACATTATCCGCCTGCTTGCCAATATGGACGCTCATTTGGTGTCGGTGGTAGATTGCAAAGAAGATTTAGCATTTTGTGTAAACAAACCACAAGAAAGTGAGAGTAATTAATTATACTTCAGAAGGATAAAGAAAATAGATGTTTAAAACAATAAATATTTTTGTCATGAGATATATTTTTATTCAGGTTTCTAATTTATGTTTCATGTATTATTTTCTCCTCAGATCTTGTTTATCTGAAGAAGCGCAATTCTGACCCATTTTACGTTTGCATCCACGAAATCATGGTGACAATTGAAAACAGGATTGAAAACTACAACAAAGGTGGCTTGTTTGATGATATTATTATTTATTAAATTTAATGTGGGAAATATGCTCATGAAATAATACCTCAGCCTCCATGAAATTTCTTTGAAATCAACCCTATAGTATATTGATTTTTCATAGTTTTGATGTGTTTCCTGAAATTTATCCAGATTTGACCAAAGCTCAAGCACGTTTGGGAAAACAAGAACAGATCAAACCTCCGGCAGAAAAAGGCAGCCTGTTGTACAAACAGTGGCACAGCGCTTTTGCCAAACGTCTCATTGTGAACGTTGAAAATGAATCCTTTCACTTTGACTTGGTCTGCTGTGCGGAATACCTCAAGATCTACAACGACGCTCTCCTCATCAACTCTGACTGTCGCTCCCTGGATGCTCTGGAATATTTGAAAGAAAAAGTCAAACATCTTCTGGAAATGAGAAACCGAAACAGAGATCAAGACAGCGACAGAATCCACATTAAACAGTGGCTGGCTAAATTGTACACTGGTTAGCTCCTTAATATATCTTAATTCTTTCTGCATTTTGCTAATCTACCTATTTCAGCCTTAGGAAGATAAACTTGAATTGTAGTGTTGTATAATATAGTCTCTGCCTCAGTCATTCAACTATATTTTTCTAAATCTCGAGGGTTCTTTATCCTGCATGCTAATCATAATACACTGCACCCAAAATTGTCATGCATTTGGGCAGCACTGCAGTCACCACTCGACTAGACCGCTATAATTATAAGCATAACTTCCATGGGCTGAATGGGTCTAGAATTCAGGACCTCTTACCTGCATGGGTTTCATCTGATTGCACCCTGGCTGACTGAGTTACTTGGTGTTACTCATTATTTTGGGCATATAATTTTAAATGGAAGTGAAAGTGCTTGCTATTGTAATATCTTGAATACATGTATAGAGACGCAACTTTTTCAATTGGCCATCTAATACATGCAGTCAGACCTCATTATTCTCCCTTTTTTTATCCAGGCCCTTGGAGAAATTATTTCCTCTTTTTAGCTGTGTTATTTAGTTCAGCCCTTTCCATAGATAGCCAGAAAACAGCCCTTTATGGTTTCCGGCTGTTTATTCACGTTGTTAATTTCGTTTATTCCCTTCTATATCAATAACATCAAAAATTGAAATTGGAAGAAAAGATTAAGATGCTGATCGTGTGCTACATTATTTGCAGACAAAGTTGAAGATCTTGAGAGATTTTGTGATGACCCCAACAATGCTAACCCAAAGTTAGAAACTCTCAAAAAATACATTCTGAAGAAGAAGAGAGAAGAAGAACCGATGAGATGCATGGTCTTCTGTCAGACGAGGGAAATCTGCTCGTCTCTGGTTAGGTGGGCAAACTCGACAGATGGCCTTGTGGATTTGAGGGCTACGTTCCTCACGGGTTCTAATGCTGCTGCGGATAAAAAAGGTACCTGAAACAGTGTTGACTTGCTTTGCTTTACCACTTTTATATCAATTGTTACTTGTATAAGCTCAGATGCATGTAATATATACTACTTAATGTATACACAAGGAATCGCGAATCCTGCATAATCATACTCTTGAGTTCAGGATTATTTGGATTTTTAAATACGTAATTTTTAATTGCTAAATGTCTTATTTCAGGTTTGACTAGCAGCCAGCAAAATGACGTGATCAAATCATTTGCAAATGGTCGACACCAATTGATCTTTGCGACCACTGTGGCTGAGGAAGGACTGGACATCCAAGCTTGTGATAATGTCATTCGCTACCAATATGTCACCAGTATGACGGCTCGTATTCAGAGCAGAGGTGTGGATATTTTATATCATTCATCTCTTTTGGTCAGATGTATTATTAATATTGAGTTAATCAAAATATTTCCACACAGTCGGTCATGTTGATATACTGTTATATTCTCTTGACACAGGCAGAGCAAGGAAGAGTGAAGCATCATTCACTCTCCTTGCTACCTCAAAAGAAGCACAGCGTGATGAAATGAACAGCATCAGAGAAGAAATGCAAGCAGAGGCAATTGACGTGATCATGAATATGGATGAAGGCGAGTTCAAAAGAAGGCGGGATGAGGAAAAGAGGAAGCAGCTGTATAAGCGCAGAATGGGGGCTAAGGGCAAGGAACAACAACTCAAACAAGAGAGGGAACGTCTTCGCGAACAAGGAAAGGACCACAATCTTGTTTGTGGTAAATGCAAAGCCTATGCGTGTCCTTCTGATGATCTGCGCGTTATTGAAGGAGTCCATCACGTTGTTATTGAAGAGGATTTCAATGAAAACTGTAGAATTGAGCCTGATCCAGAGAGGAAAACTTACGCTGGCTGGGAACAGACTGAGAAAATGTTTTGCATAAATTGTGGGCATTATTGGGGTCCTCGCTGTCGATATTTGAATCAGATGTATCCAGTTATCAAAATTGAGCAGTTCATTATTTTCACTCCGCAAGAGGAGATGCTGAAAATCCAGAAGTGGAAGGATTGTCCGTTCTATATTGAGAAGTATCAGCTGAGTATGAATGATGATGCCTAATGGGGGAAGTATTCATATTAACAAGGGTTACAATCCCGAGTACATGTAGCAATTTATTTTAGAACGCTAATTCACATTAAATTTGTTATATTATTTCAAATCGCTATAAACTCAATTTCATTTTGTTTCTCTCTTGAATCATGTGTATGCAGTCTGGTCTTTTTCAAAAGAATGTTCTCGAATTGTTGATTGTGTATAGGTATCTACAATAAACAAGATGCAGTGTTAATTAACCTGTTCAGTTTTCTTCTTTCTTTGGAAATACTACTATTCATAATACTAGCGTAGAGTACCGTCCCCTGGACATCGAATGTCAACCACAATGCCTTATGGCCATGATATGCAGCTTGTGTCTGGTTAACTTGTTGCGGCACTTGAGTGTAACATATGCTTACCTTCCAAAGTGCTTAAAATTTAGTCAAAACGGTGGTAATGGAGCAGTGTCCTTTGGCTCCTGTTTCGGTCCCTTTTTTTTCTGTGTTCCAATTGTTAAAAACAAAACTCTACAATTGGCTAAAATGTATCAATTATTCCTAAAAATTAACTAACTGGTATGGATTGACTGTTATTCTGCGCCCATTTATTCAAAGAAATCAAATATAGAGTCAATTTTGAATGAGGGAGGAACATTGAAATGCGAGTGGTGTGTGATCGCGAAGTGAGCAAAATCAAATGAGCTCCTGAACGCACAGTCCGTGCAGCCCCATTAATTGTGTGACGTCACGAATTGTTTCCAGTCGAGAGAAATCACGATTCCCAAAATATAACGGCGGACAATCGTGGCTAAATCCCATATCCAACTGCACAAAATGCATTAAAGCTCCGCCGAATGTGTCCATTCATGCATTCAAAGTCCGAGGATAACATATCTGTATGTCTTTGATCTCTCGTGTTATGACATTTACACGACCAGAAAGAGCTGGTCTGGTTGACATAAAATGCTTCACAGAAGCGGATTCATTAATTATTGTGCAGCTACAAAATTTAGCTTCACTCTTCAACGATTACAAACCTTTATGGCTTCAATTGAAGCCATAAAGGTAAAAATCGTTTTTATAATTAATTACATGTACTCATATTCTCTGATATAGTATTGATTTTTTAGGAAACTTAGTCAGCTTGTCCAGCCTCGAAAATGATTCAGCAATCACAGGATGCATCTCACAAACTTGCTGCTCAAGTTTTTCAAGAGAATTATTTGTTTGAATTGCTTCTTACATTTCATATTTTGGTGTTGCATTAAATAAAATTATACTCATTAACAGCATTATTTGCCTCTTCTTTTACCATTAAATATGTAACTCCAAAATAATGTTGTTTACTATTACTGTACATGTAGTAATTTAAGAGATCCATCCAGTACCAGTGAAGTACATGACTTGTGTGATGTAAACAAATTAATTTATTGACATTCAATTTATTATTATTTATTGACATTGGAAATACCATGTATTCTAATTTTGAGAAATTATATAATGTCGAATTCAAGTCAAGGCTTTCAATAATTGAAGTAGGAAAATTGTTAACATAATTATTCCCTCAGATTATTGAAAAGCATAACGTTCCGATTTTGTGAGATCATAACGCCCTCTGTTTTCACAATGCGTGTTAATATGAATGCAGGTCGTTAATCGAATTACTCGTTTGGTGCCTTTAACATTCACGGAGACCTCAAATAATTTAACACAATGTAGAGAATATATTACTCTTTCAGACCAGAAGAAATAGCAGGGACAGCACCGGGGTTTTTCTTACAATTTTTTTTATTCAATATTACGGGAGTGTTGCCTTAATTATGCGTTCAATGAAGCTTATCCATAGTCCGGGGCCCTGTTTGTCACCAAAAGTGGAAATATCGTGGAATTATAAGCGCACTCCACTGATTGAGATAAATCGGCATAAATGTTGACAAAATTGAAACAGAAATGATAGGAATAGCAGCATAACATGTTAGACTAACCATACCAAATATTTATTTCTTGTTATCTTTGTGTGATTTTCACAGTGTGGTCTGTTTTGTAACACTTCCTCAGAAATGCGTAGCACCATTGGAAAGCATTGAGATCTTTAACATGGAGTAGATAATAGATAGACTACTTTTGTATTATTGGGATAATGTGAGTTTGACACTTAACTCTTGTACAAGCATCATATAATTATGCTCTGACAGCATCCCGTCTACGCTAGGGTAGTCGTGGTTATGGGGATAGTATTCTAGCGTTGTTGACATTTCAATTGATGTGGATCATCCCATCTCGCGTGTGCATAAGATTATAACATATGTATCATTACAATACGTAATGGGCGGGAAACTTTATAACGTCAACGTAAATAAGTTAAAGAGAGAGCTTGTTTTCCATAATCGTGACGTCATCGTTTTATGTGTTTCTCGTCGATCCGTGACGAAACGCGCAAAACATTGTGAATCTGAGGCAGGAGGAGAGAGATGTCGGTAAGATATCTTTTAGAAATAGAAGATATAAATAAAGAGAAACTCGAACGTCAGGTTGTCACAGTGCCGAAACAAAGGCACTTTAATCCAATCAACCTGAATCTGAAGATCTGAGACAACTTTGGCGAAATCATCTGCAAGTTATCTCTGCAAGGGTTTACATCATTCACTGTTACTGTAGTCACTTAATCATTCACATAACTATATGTTCAACAATATGCCAAGAATTGATCCCTCCCCGTTCACTTCGTTCTAATTACCGAAGGACAGGTACCATAATACTTTAACTATAAGTATAACTATACGTAATACTAGCACAGATTCTCGGGCGAGGTCTGTATACCTCGCCCGACGGTAAACCGCTTCTTTTTGCGTATACTGGCAGCGAGGCTCCACACTCAGCCGATTGTATGATAAATATAGACATATTACCCGACAAATCCTTGTGTTTAAGCCCTCCAGACGTTAGCTGGTATATTTATGCTCCAAGAAAAAACAATATGAGCCAGTACCATCATGTCAAACTTACATTAATTAAAACCCGCAACAAAATATCACTTCGTGAAGAAGTAAACAAACGCCATTTGCGAGTGA
>KB294299.1:147420-165219 GCA_000328365.1 Capitella teleta | reverse complement strand
TCAACGTTGGTGCATTAGCATGAAGAATACCTTACACTAAATTAATTGTTATACTCTGTTAACATCTATTATATAATTCCTCAATCATAATACATGTACACTATAACATATACATATATGTTCCTTATTCACATATATTGTGCACTATCCCTCCCCTCCAATCTTATACTTTCATGTCCATTATTTCATACAAATGCATGAAAGCTAGGTATAAATGATTTACATAGTTGCTACCAAAAAAAAAAAAAAAAAAGCTAAATGCATTACATGTGATAAGTTTCGTGTTGGAATTGGGATTCCATGTTAATGTTGGATCCTCAGTCCTTAACAGGCACATACTTCATAAACATTTTCTGTCACCTGTGGTTAGTGGGAGAGAAGAAAACTTAACTGCAGAACAGAAGTGGATACAAGAACGAATTAACAAATTAGCATGGATGGGTAAGTATTGATGGAATGAAAATCAAAGCCAACTGGCAACACAATTCTGAACAGATGGAACTGGAACAATTGTAAGGCTTACCACAGCTACTTACCTAAGTGATGCTTTGTTAGTCGTAACTGAAATGAATTCTTAAATGAATAGTTGAATATGATTTCGAGCCCTGTAATATGTATATATATGTACTTGACACAAATTATAAAACGGTTTATTCAAGAGTAGGTGGTTTGTCTTATAAGTGTTGCCGAATCGCCTCCCATCAGTCCCATGCATTCAAGATATCACTATAATAATTTCATATGCATGGCGAAATACAGTGTACAACATTTGAAATCCAATAAATGTTGCTTTGTAAGTTTGTTGGGTGCCATCACCATGCATCTCACGGCCACATAGCAAATAATAAATTTAATGAAACAATCTGTTTAGTAGTTTATAGTAGTATATGCACATTTAGGGAGATAAATATGCCTTTAGTATACACACCATCATTCAATGGCTTATAGTCGACCATACTACGATCTAGGTATGCCAGCGTACGTTCATCTAGGTACTCCCTACCCCCTCCCCTCTTCATTGTCGAATATAATTTGTTCGCCACATAGAATCCTTAAGGGACCAAGTCAGGTGGATAGAGCCTTTAGTTCTCTCCCTATGTCAATTTACCTGCAGTACATGTAATGGACAGGCAGCTTTTGAGAGCTGAGTGTCTCGATTGGAGAGGCAGGAAGTAGAGCAAAGTTACATAATCGACTATATATAGCTCAGGGCTTCCCAGGGAATGTTTTTTTAATTTACATGGCATCAATATTCATGAGAAAAAGATGAATATGTATAGTTTTAAGCTGCAATGTGGAGCGTACTACGATCTAGGTGCACCCGTACCTACTTCTAGGTACGTACGTTGATTTAGGTACGTACGTCGAACAACGGTCCGCCTCGACCTGGTAACAGTGCCGAAACAAAGGCACTTTAATCCAATCAACCTGAATCTGAAGATCTGAGACAACTTTGGCGAAATCATCTGCAAGTTATCTCTGCAAGGGTTTACATCATTCACTGTTACTGTGACTGTAGTCACTTAATCATTCACATAACTATATGTTCAACAATATGCCAAGAATTGATCCCTCCCCGTTCACTTCGTTCTAATTACCGAAGGACAGGTACCATTATACTTTAACTATAAGTATAACTATACGTAATACTAATAGTATAACTATAAGTAGCTCCCCAAGCCATAGCGTAGTGTAGGAACTGTTCCGCTACCATTGGGGAGCTAAACTATAAGTAATATTGATGTGCACAGTAAAGTATAACTGGTAACTCATTCACTGGATTATGCTGAGTGGATTATCATCATGATCATTATGGTAGCTGACTATCACAGATAGATAAAATAAATCGGACGAGGTCTGCGGACCCCTGAAATGACATATTACAGCGACACACCCAGGGGTACGCAGACCTCGTCCGATTTATCTGTGCTAGGATTATGGTAACTCATCATGATCATCATGATCTACTCATCTAGGCCTATCAAATGCCTCATAAATATGCGGCAAATGGTTTGCCACATAAAGCTTGCCCATACTTATAAAAAATTGCATTTCACCAATAATAGCATAATAATAGCCTACTAATTTTTACATGAATAAATCACAGAACATCAATTATAATCATATTTCACGTTAATAGTTGTTGACTCCTAGATTTAACCTGTTCTCAACCTTTTATACGATGCCCTCCTGATTCCACGAAAGGCGCGAAATTTCAATCCGAGCGCCGCAGAATTTTACATTGCGTTACGTTCGCGGCTGCCAGCATTTTTCTTAGTAAAAGTAGGACGTTGGTGATATGAAAAGAGTTAAGCAGTAAATCTAAACCTGGATTGGTTGTTGTGGCCCCAACAAAAATTGCAGGCTACATGGATTCTGTTATATTTGGCTGATTATGTGGAGGTTGTAAGGTAACGTGAACATCTAAAATCTCTTTCCCTATACGCGTACATTGAATTTTGTAATATCAAACTCGAAAAGCTCTATAACTCAGAATTCATTTTCCGTCCCTGTGGGTAAGGTTCCATACCTTGATGTCGGAGTCAACTCAAATATGCAAATTTTGTATGCCTAGTTAAATGTTAGAGAAACTTTTGCTGGTGATGGGATAAAGTTGACTCAACTAATTGCTCGACTCGGAGCGTCCAATCAGGGTCATTCACACCTTTCTCAAAGTTGACAGCGAGTGATTCTCGGAGCAACTCCCGAATCCTATTCATGCTTGCAATAGGTGTGAAAAAAAAAATGCACAGCCTCATTCAATGCGTTCTATTGTGGTTGGCATTGTTTGAAGACATGCAACGATTACAGAAATCTACAAAGCGTTTGTGATCTTTTTAAGTTGGCAATATCAGTGAAAATTAGTGGTCGGCGAATATTGAATTTGTCTGAATACTGAATAGTGAATATACGAAGCCTAAGCTTTGAGCAGGTGATATTCGTCGAAGCCAAATACAAAGCCAAATATATACCCGCTCCAATGCAGCAATACTAGTTCTTACATTATGTAGGCTTGTGAGCTCAATCGAGTAACTCACCTTTGGGCAGCTGACCAATTAGGAACAGCTCTATTCATGATTGGTTATTTTTATATTCGGATTCATTGAACTCTTTTCATTCAAAACCTAAGCTTCGGAGAATAGCCAATACTCATAGAAGTCCAAAGTCCGAAGCTGAAGTTTCACCCATCACGAGTGAAAATATGAAAGGCACACAAGACTTCAAAGGGAGATGGATACTTGCGCATTTTTTTTCCCATTGTCAATGAATTCTTTTGAATTCTTTCTTTCCAAAGATTTGAGTGTTGCCTTCTGTTTCTCATCAGATGAGTGAAAATTACTCTTTGGAATATTGAATCCCTTACTGAGCCATTTATTCTAAAATCTTTGTTGTCAATGCATGGTTAGGCTTGGCTTTGTAGGAACAGTTAGACATTTTCATCTGATTCCTTAGTTATTGAACCAGATAATGTTTCCTCAATTTACTTTCCTCAAATTCAATTAGTAACAATTACAACATTTTCAGAACTTAACAACTGTTGGGACATACTCGTATACCACATCCACATTACCAACAGAGGAAATAAGCGATGTAGAAGAAATCTTCGACGCCATCAAGATCTGGGTTCCGATCGTGCTGACTCTCCTCCTCGTCCTGCTTCTGTGTTTCGCCACAATCCGGTCAAAAGCGAAAAGAAGGCGTGAACGAGAGGGTGGCACTAGCGACCCCATGCGCACGATCAGTGGTGGAGTTTCTACAAGTTTGTGCTCTCTTCCGAATTGCGAATATTTATATTTCTCATCTTTCTCTCCTCACAGATGTGAACGCATATAGAAATTACGGAGTGTATATCCAACGCCAGCAGCAGACGGATGGAAGTGTACCACGTGGAGTCACGCCTCAGGAAGCGCTCAGCACTCTTTCGTACTCAGAGCCTCCGCCCTCATACGAGGACACCATGAAACAGACCGGGGTCATCAATGCTGTAAGTGCGGTAGATGGAAACTGAAATTATGGTTGATCTTTCAATGATTTTTTTTCTCCCCTGGCCAATTTGCAGAGTTTCAGCCAATCACAGGAGAACCTGCCCACCACACCTCCTCCGTACCCTGCTGAACCATCTCAAAGTGGGTCAAGTCAGAGTTCAACTGCCAAAGATGATACCGCGCCTGCTGCTAACCCAGCAGCAGAAGCATCTAACGACAGCCCTTCATCATCATCAGATTTGTAGCGCAAGTGAATGTTTAATTTTTGTTTTCTTAATATATAAATATTTTTATATTTCATTATTACGTTCACATCTGCCATTTCATCAAATGCTCAAAACAGGTTATTGAACAAACGCAAATTGAATGAGCTATTGAGGGTGTTGTGACTTTTTTCTATGCATTCTCAATGTAAATTGTGTTCATATCAAGTATGAAAGTGAAGCATGTACGGTAAGTACAGTTGCATTACTCTTATCAAAATTCTTGCAATATTAGGTCAATGAGCATATTACACTGCTTACTTATTTATGCTCCAATCTCAACGAAAACTTTTAATTTTTATAGAACCACTTAGGGCATTACACGTATAGATATTGTAACTCAACGCATTGTTATCAAATAACACCCAAAGCCTCTTCCACCTGGATATCATAATTAATTTATGCTCATAACCTATTTAGGCGCTCAATAATAGCATGTTTCCAGGAGTGGTTCAACCAGTAGAAATATGAAACTATTTCTTCTTTTTTTTCTTCATATATTTCGTTTAAATACCCTCTTGTGGTCTTGAGAAATTTGTCTTTTTGCAGACTAATTTATTATATATTTTATAATTGTTTTTCTGTTTTTTCGGTGTTCTGTGTAAATATAATGCACTCTGTTCCTGAGTGAATTTCCTCATAAACATTCCGTTTATTTCAATCTGTTTTATAGATCTGTTTGTTGTATGTTGTTATTAGGATACATTTCTCGGTTTTCGGATTACAGTATAATCTCGATATGTCAAACACCCATGGCTCGAATTGCTCTATAAGTCGAAGCCATTTCGAATCCCTGACTCCCTCCCAATTCCAGTACATTGAAATTTTGTAACGATATGTCAAACTCCCATAACTCGAAAAGCTCTATAACTCAAATTCATTTTCCGTTCCTGTTGGTAACTTTCCATACCTTTATGCCGAAGCCAACTCAAATATGCAAAAGTTTTATGCATAGTTGATTGTTTGAGAAACTTTGCCTGTGATTAAATATAAAGCTGACTCAACTAATTGCTCCACTCGGAGCGTCCAATCAGCATCATTCACAACTTTCTTGAAGTTAACAGCTTCGAGTGATTCTCAGAGTAATTCCTGAATCCTATTCGTGCTTGCAATAGGTGTGAAAACAAAGATGCATAGCCTCATTCAATTCCTTTGTGGTCGGCATTGTTTGAAGACAAGCAACAATTACAGAAATCTACAAAGCGTTTGTGATCTTTTTAACTCAGCAATATCAGTGAAAATTTAATAGGCACAAGACTCAAAGAGGTGGATACTAGGTATATATGTAAATGGGGTGGGGGGCAGTGTTAGGTCATCATTTCATCTCTGCACGTACTCTCGTCATCATGGCTATGAAGAGAAAACTCAACTCTTTCTTCTTTTTTTTTCCATGCTTGATCCACATTACTATAACTCGAAGTGATTTCGACGGTCCCTTGAAATTCGACATATTGAGAATATTCTGTACTTTTATGATCTTTTCCTTATACTCAATTTATGTCACAATTTCATTTTGTTTGAGCTCTTGTTGACTGACCTTTCTTCATCTACAATTTTAGTACATGACACAGATATTTTTGAATAGCATTTAAATAATACGTTGGTCAGATTATAAGTACGCCAGGTTAGGGTAAAATCTAAGTTTCACTGTATTGCTGTAATTCCAATATTGTACTTGATTAAATAATATTGACTAGGTCGCATGATATAATATTGACTAGGTCGCATGATATACTTGGCTGTGATAATCTTCACCCAGTAACATTCCTTTCGGTTTCTCTTGGCTACTCTTGTATCTCGCATCTTTTGATTGAATCTCCATTGTATACAAAGGTAGGCCTATTATTTTTTTACTTGAACTTTTGAAAACTAAAATCAATTTACCATTTTGTGCCTCGTTGTGAATATATATATTTTTTTTCATTGTTTCGATTGTAAATTGAATTATATCTTCGAGGAAACGACCAATCACTTTCACTCTATATTGTTAATAAAATGTTTGCATTTTATCTTAGAAATTCTCATTGTGTTTTTTTTGTTCTCCAATTGTTTTTGATGGCATCAGCAAGTGCATTCAAACTTAATTATGTAATAATAATTGGTTTGAAGTTATGTAATAACTATTTTTGAAGGGTTTTAGATTTCATGATTAATATAATTATTTGGGAGTATTTTGTGAAATTCAGAATAATTTTTGTCACAAGATACCTGAGATTAAGTTAATTAACCCGCAAAATTATTAATCAAATATAGAACAGAAAATTTGAGATAACATGGAAGGAATATTATTATAAACTGCCAAACTTGACCATATACATCAATACCACAATTATCTTTAGTTGAGCCTAATTAGGCATAATAATCAAGACCTTTAAACTGTGCAATAATAAAGTTAACCAAATCTTCTTGGATAATACATAATAAGTACAGAAACAGAAGAAAAGAATAATAACTGCAAATACAATGTACTGAAGCAAGAGTGCAAAGCACCTCACAAACTGACGGATTCTCGTCTTCAGCAGACGCATGCTTTGCGTCCAAAATACTCGTGGTCGTTCTCCAGACCCTCCTGGTTGACGGGGCTCCCGTACATTGAATCTTCCTCCTTCTCCAGGATTTGCTGCTCTTCCTTCCCGGCAGGAACCACATCGGCAAGAATCTCCGGACATTTTTCTGCTTTAACCCCTCTGGCGTGGGAGAGGAATAGATCCTTGAGGAGGTGGAGTTCCTTCGAGAGTAACGTCACCTTCATCTCTAGATCGGCGTTTTCCTTTTTCAGAAGTCGAACGCGTTCTTGCGTCTCCTGAGCCTTGGCGCGGCTTTTTTCGCGGCTCTTTCGCACTGCGATGTTGTTGCGCTGGCGTTTCACATGGTAGTCATCTTCTACCTCCTCAAACTGCTCCTCGATCTTCCTCTTCGGAGCCTTTCCTTCCTTCTTGATTCGCAAAGACATGGTTGCTTAAAATTTCAACCCAAAAGTTTGTGTGGTCGCAAATGCACAGCTCGTTGTATCAATAGAAAAATAAATGCGTAATGTTGGCGGCAAGTATGCTACCGGGAGTGCATAGAATCAGTTAATCTCTTGAAAGGGGAAAAAGGTTAGTTTTTTTTCCTTTCTGCAGAAGTCTTGTTATAACGGACTAGTTGAACACAATTAACAGTCAAGTCGAGATCCGACGGGAAATCACACGGAATATGAAATGTTAATCTCTAAGAGTCAGAGAGGAGCCATTGTTCGATCACTCCATCGCGATCAACAAACACAAAGTTTCAGATGCCAACAAGGGTATCTCATCGTGGTAGCGGTGGTGTTGAAGTGATGGTGATGCACAGCAAAAGATTCAGAAATAATAACAGCGTCAATTGAAGAAGAAAAAGAAGGGACAGAAGAACTCTGATTGATTGACGATTCCATTTTGAAAGTTAAATAAATCACAATAAAAAGTCAGACGAGTCTATGAAATAGGTTCACAGCGATATGGCGTTTGTAGATTCAGTGATATGCGAAGAAATTCACAAGAACTTGAGAAGAGAACTTTTCCAGACAGATCTGAAAGAAATAAGAATATAGGAATAAGTATTAATTTTAATATAATCAATATGAGGTGATTGGTGAATGGTTGTGCAAGAACAGATTGCGCAATAGCTTTTGTAACATCATCACATGTTATTGAAAATTCCAAGATTCTTACCAGTTAATAATCCAATAAAATGGGTAAAGATATGACAAATAGATATTGCGAAGAAGTGCCAAATGCGTTGATGGTTAGGGTCACTGCCAAGATGCGGAATAAGTCAATGACAAAGTTGACGAGTTAAGTTGCAAGTGTCACTGTGGCTGTCGGTGTCGGTGCAAAGAATGTTAAATGTTCTAGAAGCACGTAGATGGTTATATCAGGCACTCGAGGTCTGCTCAGATCTATTGCAAAATGTGAATGAAATGCTGGCAGGGAGGAAGATGGTTCATAATATAAGGGAGAGAGCAACACTCCGTGTGCATTGCATCAGACAAGTCGAGGTGACCCGAGCGGCGAGTCAACAGCGGACAAACTTGCTGCAAACGCAATAACCATGCACAAACAACCGATAACGAAGAAGCCGAAATCAAGAAAGAATATGTTAAGGATCTTACAATTGCTTAGAAGAGGGAACCACGGATCAGGTAAAGATCATAGCTTGATTTTCGGTGTGTCAAAAGAAGAAACCTAAAATTGAGATGCATCTGCCATGTTGTATATAGTTGTGGTGCAAGAGCTTTCCAGCCAACCAGAGAACGGTACGTCATTACAAAAGGGATGTCCTCATTGGTCAATACTTGCGTTCGATTTCTTGTATGTTATTGAGCATGATTGTGCATTTTTCATATATCATCTGATTTAGTTCACAAATATGCATGTATCGTGGATGTTTGGGGGTTGAAAACGATCTAGTTTGAGCGTGTCGGTTTGAACTCCATTGCTACGTATTGCGCAATAAACGAAGGGAATTCCTCGCCGCCATCTTGGTGATCCCCTGAGCTTAATTTATCAACCAATCGGGATGTAGGAAAGTGACGTCCAAGTTATTTTTAGAAAAATCTAGTTCGGATAAACCCCATCACACACTGTTGATTTAGGCTTGCGAGCAAAACAGTAAGCTTCAAAAAACAACATTACGCTGTAATTATGTCTGTAACTATTTCCTGGTGACTGTAATTAATTGTACAATATGATTTTACGGCATATAGTTATCCCTTTGCTATCGAAATTAAGCAAATAGTCTGAAATCGATTCACGCGCAAGAATATGTTCAATCGATTGTGCAATGTGCATCGCCCTATATACATTCGTAGGCAAGACGAATGGTGAAGACAGCATTTCGCAATCACGTTCGCCAAGCAGTTAATGGAGAAATTCTCCCTGAAAGTCCTTGTCAGCAAGCGCCATTCCTCTACCGGCGAATACTGAGCATTTAAAAATCACCCAAAACTCTTCCATCGGCGACATCAATCCCCAGCAAGAAGTGGAATTCCCAATCCTCACCTTTGACGAAGATTTATCAACATGTGTCAATTTACGACCACTGGAGTTCAATACCGCGCCAATGGAACAATTCAACTTCTACGATACTGAGGCGGACTTGTCAACCGCTGGCAAGAAAGACGAGTCCTCCGAACTTCCCCCTCTCGTGGGGTCTGAATTTCTCGATCTTCCAGATCTGGAAGAACACTCCGTCGACCTCCAGCAACTCATCGACCGAAGCACTGCAGTGCAAGACAGTCCGCCTCCAGACCTCTCCATACCAGAGGACCCCCGAAACCAACTTCAAGACCTGCTTGCCCAGGCCTTCGCCACCTCTCAACTCGAACAGACCACCGTTCTTGATGCTGACACACCCATGCCTACTCTAGAGCTGAAGCTCGAGCAAACTGAAGACGCTAACGTTAACGGAACCCTGCAAGGCCCTATCTTCACTATCAGCAACAATGAATTGAATCTCTTGAATGCCTCGATTCTATCCGGTCTCGCAGGCACCGTTCAGAATGAGATTCCGGAAGAACAGCCGAAGCCGCTCCCCAGCAGCTCGTCCTCAACAACCAGCGACTCCTCGTCCAGCAGCCTCAAGGCGACGCCCGCCTCTAAGTCCAGGCGCAAGGCTCACAGCAAGGGCACGGAAGAGTACAAGCAGCGCAGGGAGAGAAACAACGTTGCCGTGCGCAAGTCCCGAGACAAGACAAAACGCCAGCAAATCGAGACTCAACAAAAAGTGCAGGAGCTTTCAAACGAGAACGACCGCCTCCAGAAGAAAGTCGACCTTCTCTCAAAGGAGCTCTCAGTCCTCAAGGGTCTCTTCTCCAACATCGGCTCTGTACTCCCAGACCAGTTCAAGGACGTCTTCAAGTGATCTGTGGTCCCATGGACTGAACAAACTCTATCCGCTTGACCAAACAGCTACAGCTGTTGTAGATAACACTAATCATATAGCCCATTTTAAATTCGCACTATCACTTGTCAAATTCCACACATTTCTTAAAGTTCCTTACTTGATATGAAGAACATGTTTGGGCTTTTTTTTGGCTGAATTGTTGATGTTTGTTATCATTCTAAATTAAATAAATTATGCTGGTCTTCAATTTTCTGAATTTCTTTTCTTCGGATGATTCATTTTATTCAAGTAATTCAGATTCATGGAGAACAACTGGAGATGTATTGATAACCATGCAGCATAGCTTGTGGAGGTATTTTCCTATGAGGCAAGTGCTCTCATAGCCCTGCAGGACATTTAATTAGTGGATTAATTCAAACAAACTTTACCTACCATGTCATCTTTGGTTGAATTTAACAACAGCCTTTCTGAAGTTTTTTGTACAAGCTGAGAGGAAGACAAAAAAAATTCTTCATTCATAAGTAGGATATTTTGGTTAGATCATTGACAAAATTGGATAAAATCAACATTTTTGTGAATGTTGTGTTTAAACCAAGTATATTACATCCAGAGGAGTGAAATATAATATTACAAGAATCACAACTAAGATTAACCCTTTTCAGTTGATAACAGTGACTCAGCAATAATATTGTTCAAGGCTCATGGTCACATGCCACAGATAACCAAAATAACCTGTGCCAATTATGTATGAGATAACAGGGTAGAGCCTCACCTTGATTTGACAAGTGTCTTTGTAACCTTTGACCTTTACAATGACTTCCATAGATATCCGTGTTATAGGATCTTCAACCAATTTATCACATTTTGTACAAAAAAGTTCAGTAAAATTTCTGAAAACTTATACATTTACAGCAATCAATCAAAAATTCAAAAACAAACCCTTGTAATTTCTCAATCAGGTTTTCTGATTGGCAGTAATTGCATTCATTCCATGAATATGACCCAGCCTCATCAACATCACAGATGGTTCCTATGATGAAAAAATATATATCCAAGAACAAAATTATCAATAATTTTTACAACCCAACAAAACCACTCACCTGAGATTAATACTAATTGCTTCTCCCTTGCGATTGGAGGTATCTCCGGGATCTGAGTGAGATCCGAGCTAATTATGCATGGGACATTGTACATTCTACTGTAACCATCTAGAGAATAGATTTCTGGGAAATCATTTGGTTTAGAATTATTGTTGGTATTCATTATTTGTTGGCAACCTTTTTGATACAGAACATCAACAAATTTGAATGTCATCCGTTTTGAGGAATTAAGGAGGTCTTTAGGGATCCAAGCACCTTCTACTTTGAGGCGCATTCCAACAAGCGTGGAGTCCGATATGTAAAGATCAGTCACTGTTTTATCAGCATCCGTCTGTAAAATTAGACAATTATTAACGATGACTTTAAAATTAACCATTAAGTTTCATAATAAAATCTGAGAAATAATTTTTTTTTCTCATTTGTAATACCTTTATGAATATAACACAGGCAAAGAAATTGCATCTGGTGGGTCGATCATTTTTGGGGATGCTATCCAATTCGTAAAATTGATTTTCGATCAAAATTTCGTCTTCCTCCACAATAAACTGCACTCCACTGAGGCCAGGTTTTGGTTGCAGAGAATATGTGAAAGACATCGGAGCCCTCACATATCTCATGGACTGAAATACACGAGAAAATTAGCAAAAGAAATTGATAAAATGACATTTACTGTGAGGATCTACCTCACGTATAAAAGTCAAACCCCAAAAAAAACCTCAGGATATAAATATATAATATGAGGATTAACAAGTTCTGTGAATTAATTCTGAACGCACATTTTGACTTGAAGATGAAGCAGTCGATTGGGTGGAGAAAGAACCAGATAAACTGATGGCATCAATAACCGAAAACAGAGCAAGATCCCTAGAATACAGAAATATTAAATTATAAATCAATAATAATAGTAATAATAAACTAATTGAAAGCATGCTCACTTCTCCCGAGGAATCCTACTCAATTTCTGTATTCCGTAAAAACGGAATTTGTGTCCGGCTTCCATCTTTATTGACTGCCACGAAGGTTTAAGCGCTTGATTTGGCGGCAAGATAAATTCACACAGGAAATTGTGAGCATCACAAAGCAGCACAGACCATGACGGAGAGGTTGTACTACTCGCACATTTCAACAAACTTGCTTGAGAATTCCTAGAATTAAAGAGAAGAATTATGAGAATCACAAATAATGACAAACGATGAGACTTACTGGGGACGACAGAAGATTTTAACAACCATCGCCTGAAAGCTGATGGTCGACTCTTCACCACTCAATTCAATGCTCTTCAATATAGAATCGCTGAAATGATCAGGAATGGATGATCTAAATGCACTCAGTTTAGAGGAGCCAAGGGGAGATCTAGTAGGCTGGAGAATTATATTTAGAGGAGGCTTGTGAGATCTGAGCATAATTTTCACCTACCAGCTCTGTTGCCATCTCGCTTTTAAATCCGATTTGATTCACGGTAATATTGTAAGCAGGACATAATGAAACACGCATCATCCCTACAAATAACAACATAAAAAATGAAATGAACATTAAAAAAATTCCACAAAACCTGAAGCGCATGGACAATCCCAAACAGCAGCATCGTAGCACTGAGTCACTGCATCCTTAACTGAGGAGCTTCCTTTCATCACGCACTGATTGGTGCATAACATGACCTCACGACCCTCACTCAGATGAAGGACCTGCCTGGAAACAAGCGTAAGAAAACACTATCAACCACTTTGAAACCTTCCTTAAAAGTTAAACACTGACCACGGTGGATGTACGGAAACAGTAGAGCCGATGGATATTCCCAACGTCTGCCACAAGGGGGCGCTGAACAGCACAGTGACGGGAGAGTCCCGTGGGAATAAAGTGCACTCTGCTATCACCATAGAGGGCGCTGCGTGGAAACGGATTACGCGAACTTGCCGACTGATTGCTTCGTCTGTGGAACAATGAAGACTTGCAGATGTGACACAAAGTGAACAGTATACCTGACATAGAATGAAAGACATTCTTGTGTTTCCAAAATGCTTGCTGAGACTTCTCTCTAGCAATTAGCTTCCGTAAGCGAGTTGCGTAGCCGTCTCTAAAATCAAAATACACGAATAGAATCAATGGATCCTGAATTCATAAATTTGCTGGAAACCTGGAAAATTTTGCATTTTTCTTGGTAGAATCCTCTTCCTCTTCAAGGTCATCTAAGTGCTTTTGCGGGGTCACGGTGAGATTTGACTGAATACTTTTGGCCCATTCACCAATCTTAGTCTTTGACGAGCGATTGATTTCAACAGGAGGAGGGGTCTGGCTGGATCCTGAAATTGACGGCACAGAATCACACTTTGTGTCCTCTGAGGAAATCTGAAAATGATGTAAATTGTGACATCAAATGCCATAGGTAATTCCTTCAAAGTTTTGCCCCAAGTCCAGAGAGATAGAAATAAGCACCTATATTTAGTTTATCACTTGAATAAATTTTCACATTGTATCTCATATGTCATTGAATGTTATGCATATAATCCTTCCCTGATTCAATATATCACACCAAATGATCAAAATTTACATTTAAAAAGAAAGAAAAATGATTCTCCTCAATTAGAGAGTGAACTAGGTCAACCTAGATTATTGACCTCTTGGGTGACCTTCTGAGGAGTGCAAGGATCATCGATGGAGGGGATGGACGAGACTTGGCTCTCCTGTCTGCGAGAGACTTTCCTACGTGAAGAAGGACTCTCACAGCTATTGCTGAATTGCTCATCATCAGAATGGTCCAAGATGGTTTCCTCGTCAGTATCAAGATCTGGCATTGGTTTCAAGGAGGATGCTGTGAATAAATAAATTGTAATGCTCCTTTCAAGATATAAACTGTAAGCCATAAGAAGATACCCCCTTAGAAGTATGCAATTTAATAAACACTTCTACTGCTACAATGTCTCCCAAAATTGGTATGAACGTAGAACAACCATTGTGACGTGACACTTTGTAAGAATGGGAGTGGTCTATACTGACCAGCACCTATCTTGTCCGAATATAATTAAATTTATAAATAGATTACCTTGGATACCTTGGTCTAATATATAAACGGTATGTAATAAATACCCAAGAGTGAGGATAATTTTATACTTTGAGGTTTTTATTCAAAGTACATGTATAACATATTTTTAAGAGATTACACAAGTCCTTGCTGGTGCCTCCGTCCTCCATCGGTCTTGGATCTTGAATGGATTCTCCACCCTTCTTGTTCGGTTGGAAGAGAGGTTCATCTTCGTGTGCCTCGAATCTAAGTCCTTCCTCGCTTCCTATGCACATGCTCTCTACGGCAGGACTTTTGTCGCTTCCCATCATGTAAACTGTTGCAGATTCAGACTTCATGTCTCACTCAAGAGTGGCTTCTCTTGAAAAGTTTTGTGGCCCTGGCACATGTGTGTCGTTAGGAGAGTCGGTTAACTCAGTACTTTCTAAATTCAAATTTTCACAAATAATCTATTATTTCTATACATATCAATAAGAAATCAATGCATGCATGCAATAATGAAATATTCAGCAATTCTGGAAAATATATAGATTAAATACTTGGTAAAATATTTATACATATCTTCATCTGGGGGGCCTCATCCTTTACAACTTGTCGGTGAAACCATTGAGAATTTCGTGGAGCGTGGATCCTTCTGGATCTCACTTTGCGGAGAAGGGGTCAAAAGCAAAAGTAATACTCTCATTGACATATCAATTCTTTATTCAAAACAAACATTAATACGGGATATGACCACCCCTGGCCACAATACATGATTGAAATGCCGTTGAGCAGTAAGATTCCCATTGATGAGGATGAGTGGAGTCTTGGTTCAACAGGTTATCCCTGCCCACACCATCACATTTCCCCAACGATCAATCGCTTGCACACAGTTGGATGCATGTCTTTATCCTTTCTCCTCCAACCTCTTACGCTTCTGTCTGCATTACACAACTTGAACCTTGATTCGTCCGTAAAAAAGACTGCCGACTCGTTGCAAGGTCCATCTCTGATGTTGCCAATGCCAGCCTCCATTGCCAATTATGGACGGTCAGAATTGGGCCTTTGAATGGACGCCTGGAGGATGAACTTGATTGTCTAAGTGACAGTGAGCTTTCTGTATGTGCGTTGATTGGACGCCCATTGAGACCGATTGTAACTGAGCGGTAGGGGATGCTAGGTGGAACCGGTTCCAGAGATGTAAGAGGATCATGTACCAATCCTGCCTTCTGGAGGTCACAGAGGCCCATCCAGACCAAGGTAGGTCCTCCAATCAACCAGTTTTGGCAACGCGCTGCCTCAATCGTCATATTGTCTTTTATGTGTTTCCCATTAGACGAGCTATGCGTGCTGTACCAATTCCAGCATCCATTATAACAAGTGCATGTTCTCTTAGCATGATACTGAGTTGTGGCATTTCAAATTTGAATTCTTTGTCGATGGATCAGGAACACAGTGACCATGTTTAAGCATCTTTGATCGCTCAGAATGAAGTTGTAAGAAATTGACATGTTTTGCTCTAAAACCGATGGGGGATTTTTTGTTTTTTGTTATGTTAGCCTATTCATATGATTGTGACCTCAGGCAATAGCCTTCCAAAACATTCATGAATATTTGACCAATAAGCTTGATTAATCCCCAAAATAGAAAGGGGTACTTTCTTTTGGCTTCCAGTTTATATATACTGCAGGCATGTGAAAAGAGGTGATAATATAATTTCGGTTAGATCTATATGCCGATATACAATTATATTAATATAAAAATATACAGCAATGGAAACCTTTTCTCTTAGACGCCTTGGCAGTCTTTGGCATTCTGGTGAATCCATCCGCTCTGTACCCCCAACCACCATGACCACGTTTGTCTCTGCATCCAAACGACATTCCCTGGAACAGAAGAAAGTTCTATCTAAAAAAAGCTGCTAATATCAGAAGATCATAACGCTGGATGTCATTGAATATATTATGATTATGATGAGGTTGGATTGCAGATGATATACAGAGTGGGCCAAAGGAAATCTATCTACTCCATGTTAAAAACAAAAACCCTAAAATTTGCTAAAATGTATCAATTATTCTGAAAAAGAAATACTTGGTATGGATTGACTATGTTATTCTGTGCCCATTAATATAAAGAAATCAAATAAAAAGTTTATTTTTAATGAGGGAAACATTTAAATGCGAGTAGTGACTGATCGCGAAACGAGCAAAATCAGATGAGCCCCTGCACGATTAAGGATTGTCATCTCTTGGATGGCGCTTCAATAAAACTCTCTGCTTTGTTTTGCTTTGAGGAGATACACAAAAATACTACAATTATTCAAAACAACAGCACATTATAATATTAAAATGTGCCCTCTTGACCTCATGGATATATGAATTCCTGAAACACGTGGCTTTGTTGTGTCACGTGATAACCGTTTTACTTTATATTATATTATTATTATTTCGCGTGATGTGTATCAAGCGTTGTCAATCATGATTTTGAGGCAATGGTTATTGCGGTGGTTACACAAATGGTTATTTAATTTACTATTGGAATTGTTGATTTCATTCATTGCTCATGGAATAGCATGGGAATAGTGACCGCCGATCGCCGTTTCCAAAGACACCTCGCCACTACACGGCTCGATCCCTAAACCCTAACCTGGGATCATTGATATGTGTATTTGGTAAGAATAAAATGTGCTTTGTTCGTATATGTTGAGGGACTATTTTGTGTGTGAGTGTATGTTGTAAGGTTTGTTTATGCGTAGTAATACAACAATGGTGGATTATCATTGATTCAATGTTAGTTCACCGTGAAACTAATAATTTAGTTGGATAACGACTTTTCCTTGGATATCCGCGTGCAAAGTAAGGTTTATAACATGCATATATAGTAGAGCTGGCCGAAGCTTCGGCTTCGGAATTCGGCGAATATTGGCCCACCCCCGAAGCTTCGGTGGTTCGGCTTTTGCCGAAGCGAAGCCGAAGAGTGAAAAGAAAAACCCAGAAAAAAATGTAAACAACCACCCTGCAGTTCTATTGGGAAAACAAATATATATTCATGAAGTCTGTCAGTTGAATAGTAATGCTACATGTAGAATAAGTATCCATAATAATTATGTCACATAATCAGTATATTTCCAAGACATGGATTCCCTGGATGTTTAATAAGATGCCAATACGGTACTTGTTTGGCGAGTAAAAGTCAGAATGAATTTCTGGCAGCTATCCAGACAACTGTCTGGATAGCTGGGAATATGTTAATGGTTTCCTTATAAGGATTGTTGTACTATAACCACGCCCCTATGTTGGTCACCTGACCGTGTATCGGATCCTAATTGGCTGCAGACTTTGTGACCTTAGCAGATTTCCCTTTCCCCCCAATTTTATGACATGTATCCCAGGGCTTGTTCCCAAAATAGAATTGAAATTACTAATTAGCATATCATTTAAATATGGCTCAGGGAGCTTCAAACTTGAAAATCAATCCTGTCAAATCTGTCCTCAATGGCGAATAATAGACTTCCGAAGCTTCGGCTTCGGCGATTCAGCCTTTTTCGTGATTCGGCCAGCTCTAATATATAGTTATGAGTTACTTCT
>KB294299.1:105651-147370 GCA_000328365.1 Capitella teleta | reverse complement strand
AACTCTCTCCCAGGGTATACTATATATAGGCCTGTACATGCACTCACACAGGATATTTAAGGGAAGAAACCACATAAAAGGTGGAATTAAGAGGATTTTTATCTAGGCAAGCATAGTGAGGATGTTTCATTACAGAAGTTGCAAATGATTCGGCTTTGGCTTCGGCTCCGGCGAATAATAGACTTCCGAAGCTTCGGCTTCGGCGATTCAGCCTTTTTCGTGATTCGGCCAGCTCTAATATATAGTTATGAGTTACTCCTCTTGTCTTTCATCCTTCCACTAGCTCGCTAATATGAGTTTTGGGGGTCCTGGGTAATTCAGCAATACTAAATACTAAATAGGAGTCTAGCACAGATAAATCGGGCGAGGTCTGGGAACCCCTCGATCTCGCTCTAGTATGTCAGCTAATAGGAGTCTTGAAACGAGATTAGAAGTACTTCAAGTAGATATGACTACTTTTGGCCCACTCTGTGACTCTGTTAGTGTTAGCTGACATACTACAGTGAGACTAAGGGGTACGCGGACCTCGCCCGATTTATCTGATAATCTTAGTCTCGTTCCAAGACTCTATACAGATTATGGCTACAGAATCATGAGAATCAGAATACAGCTATGATTATGATAATCTGTGCTACCACTCTCACTAGTGACTCTCAGTGAGAGTGACTCGGTATTGTTATTGTATTATGTATATCATATAATTAATTTAATTAATTAATATGTATGTAAATTGTAATTTCGACGTCCCTGGTCAAATATGGCAATGTCAGCAGGACGACATTAAATAAAATAAAATAAATTTACCCCAAAACAATATGGTGGTTAGGACTGCTCCTGTTCGAACGCTAATTAATTGAATGATTAATCGAAGTAAATTTCATATTTTCGTGGCGACGATGTAAACACTTCTCAAGAGACGGCGCGCTTGCCAAGATAGTAACACGTTGCCAAAATTCTATGACAAATTAATTCAAGGGCCCAGTCTCGAAGCGATATCATACGACCCATCTCATGTATCACACCAGACTAAAAAAATGATGGCTATCAGTTTTAGATCTGAGATGCCCAGCGTCTGGCTAAATAATTTTAGCTCTCCAGTGTTGGCTAGCGCTTGTCTAGCAGGTGGCTCTTAATGTTTAGCTATCACGCGGCAACCTTTCAGTGAGCACACAGGGAGCTAACAGCGTTTAGCTAAGATATGCTAGCCATCACATAACTCATACACTGCTAAAAGTTATTTGTTGGAACCTTATATTTATTTACGTTTATCAATTTAATTATACTTGAGCGAAGCTTCCGTTATTAATATTATTTTTATATAATTTTCCTACGCAAGGGAATGAACAGATGAAGGGAATGAACATTTTAAAAACAGAGAGATGCGACAGTTAATATGCATATTTCTTGCCTTCGCTCTCATAAGAGATCATGTAACTGAGGTGTAAACAATACATAAAAGGATGTATCTACAACAGTCAGACCCCGTTTGAACGTTTTGATAAAAGAAATGTACAAAAAGCAAGAGGACTTCCTTCACGAGCTCAGATCTCGCTTCTCCACTCGATTGATCTCCACTCACAACTTCGTCATCTCATTCGTTCCGCTCCTTAACCCAGCGACCAATTAAATTAAAGACGTGACAGAATTTTTGCCTGCAATTTTAACGCTTAACAAGTTAATTAAACAACGCGAATCACCTTTAAACAAACAAGGAGGCGCCAGTTGTTGTTAAACTGACCCGACTTCAAAGAAATTGCTGACAATTAGTGTGTCGTGGAGACCACAGAAGCTGCTTAGGCCAACATATTATTGTAAACAAGCAACATAGAAGAGTCGTGTAACAATGTGGAAATATAAACTAAATTAAAACATACATAATATTTGAATCATGTTGTGAGCAAAATCACGCAAATCTATGAATATTCACGAGATTGAACTCAGTGCTCTCATCAAAGGAAACCTCGTAGCATGGACAGGGATTCCCTTTTTTTTCCAGTCAGCGTCGATGGCGACCAGTGAAGTGCTCTTTTCTTAAGAAGTTATAATTACGTTTCATCACTTTCTACAACAGTACTATAACTGCAAAATCGACGGAGCAGAATATAAAACTAGTGAGTATATTCTAAATTATTATCATTCAATCATCGACAATTATCATTCATAATTCAACAACAATTGTTTGAATACTTTATCAATTTTGTTTCTTTTCATTGGTTGAGGAAAAATCAGCGTCTCTATTTCTGAGGTTGTTGCCAGAAGGGTATTACTTATTAGATTTTATTAAATTAGTTGTAATATTACTTATTAGATTTACCTTTTTCTTCAAGTTTATTAGACAGTTAAAAAAATGTCCTATTTTACTGTAAAAATTGCATTTAGCATCCTTCTGTCGACACTCATTGCTTTGATGTTTTTTTCTGCAACAAAGCAGACATGAAGATGATGTTGATCCATCACATTGTGATGATGCTGGTAGGTGAAATAAAGACGTTCTTCCTTTTCACTTCTTAGAGCTCAACTTGCAAATGGCCTTCGGTATTGTGCCATATACCGTCTCCTTAACCATCCTGGCAGCCTCCTCAATCTCCACTGCTCTTGTGAAAAATAAATCAGTGTCTTTCATTTTGAGGGTGGCCATCAAAACCGCTTTGTTGTTCTGCCGTATACAGTCTGCTTAACCACCCTGGCAGCCTCCTCAATCTCCACTGTTAACTTGATCGCTTTGGCAAAGGATAAATCAGTCTTTCATTTTCAGGGCGGCCTTCAAAACTGTTTCATTGTTCAGTGAAAAAAAAAAAAAAAAACGGTTCTTATCGGCTTATTCAGGGGGTCTTCAATGTGGGTAAATTGCAGGTGACCGCATTCTGTCACATCCAGGTATCAAAACAAGGCCAGCTGCTCACGGGTTCCACTGACACACAGGTGCCCAATAGAGGTACGAGGAGTTTGAGCTGCACTTCATGCTGCTTGCACTTAGTTGCCATGGCATCCGCTTGCTGCTCCAACGGCTTCTGCATGAGTACGATCAGATCTGTGGTCAACACCTCCAGTTATGTATGTTTGCAGGGTCACAGAAACCGCGACTGCACCAATATTGCCATACCTTTATAGGATAGAATGCAGAGTTACAATCCTGCAGACAGCGCCAATTTGAAATGTCATATAGAAGGATGAGACGAAACTTTAGGTTGTGCAATTTTAATCAGTGACTTTTCTGTTGATATACAGTTGATGATGGTGAAATGTTCTCACAGCATAGATCAGGTGAATGTGTTAATAGACTGAATGAAATGTCTTGATCAGCTTTATTTCATATCAGTAGTTAAAGGAGTTGTGTGAAGTAGCCTTGTCATTTTATCCTCATGCTTTGACGCTGCCACTCAATGCAAAATTTTCAAAAAGGGTGGAGCAGCAAGAAGCCCTGAATGGCTTATGTGCCATTTTAAAAATATGCAACCGAACGTTCAGCAGGGTAACTGGATTTAATGTAAGTATGTAATTATATGTGTACCTAGTGTAAAGTGCTTGAATTATTAACTAACCAGGTAATGGTAAAGTGTTAAAGAAGACTTCTGATTGCTTTGTGCTAGTATCGGATGGCAGAAGATGCAACCAAGAAGACTAATGCACCTTTTCACTGATATATTACACTTGTTGTAGGCTAATTCTAAGATGCAATGAATTTGAGATGTTTAAAATATTGCTTTCTTCTCTTGCTCGATTTCATACTGGCTCATTATTGTAAAAGTAAATTATCCTATTGTTAACTATGGGAGCCGTCGAGTGAGCAGATCTTTCAGCAAAAAAAAATATTGCACTCATATTGTTTCAAGCTATTATGCATGAATAAGAAAGTCATATTTCAATTTGTTTTGGGTATTATTTACAGTTAACCAAATTGAAAAACAAAATCATCTCCTGTTACTCAAACATACCAGACATTTCAGCATTTTGATCTGTTCTTTATCACTCCTGCAAATCACAGAGAATCTCCCGCAATCTCAAATTGATAAAAATATGTTGATTGCTCAATATATACCAAAGATCCAAAGAAATAAAAAAAAAATGTCATAGTCTAGCTACACTGCAAACTCTTACTGAATCTTGCTTGCATGTAGTTATTGCACTCATTAGTTTTAATCTACATGGTGGACCTCAAAATAAATTTACATTGCATTGTGAGCTGTCTAGGCATACTAGTACATTAACATGCAATGGTGATGCATTCATGCTAATTAATCAAATGAATCAATCAATGCCATCAATATAATTCAAGAGTTCAATATCATATTTAACTGTCCTGAGTTGTGTGGCATTTTGTCTATTCGGGAAAATAATATATACTTTTTGTTGCGGTGTTTGAGATTTTTTTCAAGACCAATTTAAGGGAGTAAAATAATTAATGTGAGAGTCTTGACTAATATAAGCAATTAATTCCTACAATATTATTTGAGTTCAAAACAATCTTCAAATTATTGTGAGGGCTCAATTTTGCATAAAACTATTTAAAGGGCTAGCAAATATTCCCACAAATATTGCATTATCGATGTCACTTCACAGCATGCAGTTGTCGCTCAGCGCAGAGCAGCTCAAAGCTTTGAGGTGTGAACAAGCATGCACGCACAGTGGCGTTATTGTCAAATCTGCAGCATCAAATCAAAACATTTCTGAATGTGTCAATAGATTTCACAACGTTCCATAGAATTATTTCGAACACAATTTTTCCTTTTTGTATAACATAATTGTACAAGAAAACCATACAGCGTCTTTGATTTTTCAACGCATTTCAGTGATCTACATGTACCGGCTCTACATCAGTTATTAGCTTCGCTTTTATGTGCATTAATTGGTCCGATCATGCCAAATATTAGCTGATATAAACCACCACGTAATTGATTACTTATGCATCATTCCAGAGAATTTAATATTTATTTTTGAGCACATAAAGATGATAAGCCCGTCAGAAGTAAGCGTAATCGAATACCGGTGCATGTGTAGGCTACATTGGGAATCGATAATAAATTTGAGAGAAGAAAATAGGCTGACCACTTGTAAAATAAATGATGCATCAATGTCTGGTGTTATATTATGTATAAAGGTTTAAAGAAAAATATATTGTTTTATTTTTCAAGAATTTATCTTTGCTGCAAAAACAAAATTTGTTTACATAAATTCATGAACTCCATTATAGGCGAGACGCACAGCTCAGAATTCTGTGCAAATCAAGCGAGCAACAGCGAACAGCGCATGCACACCCCCAGCGTGTCGCTTGATGGAGTTGATGCACATAATTGTAAATACAATTTTCAGCTAGTGTATATGCATGCATCATGGAATACTGAAATACAAATCAATCAAATAACGAGCTTCATTTAGTTTGATTTAATATTATGCTATGATAGTAGGTTGGATGTTTTGTTACCCAATTATCTCGATAATGGCGGAATGTACAACACTGAGGATATTTTTGCGCTTGAAAAGTGTAGTCACAGTAGTGCTATTTCTCGGACACCCCTATATGAATGGGTGGTGTTATATTTTTGTTTGCTTGTAGTAATAATCATGATACAGTCTAATAGAACATGTCACTATGGTGACGCAAACTACGTAATTATAACGTAGTATTATAATTACTGTATATAATTGCATGCACTCCAAACAAACGTCTTCATAAAATTTAGGTGGTTGGTTTTACACTCACTGCAATTTAAACTATAGTCTTCAAAGCATTTGTCAATTAAGTCGTTCGATTAGAGGCACTAAGTACTAAGATTCATTCTGCCCGATTCTCCCGATATCATAATCCTCCGTATCGTTGCCGCCGCCGATGCTGCGTGCCTCCTCTTCTCTGCTCCAACTCTGCTCGCTAGCACTCTTGCTTCCCTGCCTTCTCCCTCCTTCATTGTCACGGACATCGGGTTCAAACATGTATGGTTCAATCCCCAGATGATCCGTGCAACCATATTCAAGTTCATTCTCACTCTCGTTTTCTATATAGGCGTCCATATATGGCAATATGTAAAGAGAACTGCCGTCGCGCATATCGCTCAACATGTAAATCTCTATGCTGCGAGAAAATATTTCTGCTGCCCCCAGTGACGTCACGATGAGCTCATGAATATTTATGAGCTCGCAATTGGACGTCGTTTACGCTGCGTTGCGTGCGCACACAGATATAACAATAGCGGGATTCGAAATCTGAGGCGTTATGTTATAAGTTGGTGGTAAAAAGTTGGAACCAAATGATGGTGACGCTAGCTGTTTAAGTTGTATAAATTGAATTTTGACACATATCATAGCTGGGCGCCTTCATCTGCTATAGTGTGATTACAACAGCCGCATAAAATCCCCCCTCGTGTCATCTTTCCAAGCTTGGCAGGTTTGTGCATCAGCGTGCCATAAAACCCACCGATTCACTCATTCAAGAGCCCGCCTATCATACAGATAATCGTCCGTGTTTAACTTCTGTTCTTTTTCGGCGTTTCTTGCGAAAGCATTTTGCGTTCGCTGAGTGTCAAGAAAAAACTGTCACTCTGTGATAATACATTATTAATTGTCGCCGTTCAACATTCTTTCGGTGTCAACAATTATCAGCCAGTGTTTCCATGAGCATATTGCCACATGGAGTCTGACGGTAGTCCAATTTCTTCGCTTGGCCCAGATGAGGCTTCGAGATTGCTCAAAGACATTCTAAATGTCGGAAAATCTCAGTCTACATCTGCAGGAGGTGAATAATTGCAATCTTTTGAGGTCAAAGTCACGTTGTAATGGCTAATTAATGGGAATATGAATGTGCCATAGCCGTATATAGAGTTTATTTATGTGTTTTATGTGAGCGATAATAGAGGATAATTGCGCTCAAAAAGTGCATTTTCAATTTCGAAAAGATTCACAACTATCTAATCTACGACACTTTCGGTTTCAAGGAATAATTAGAATAGGAACGTTTCTGAAGGTGGCTCTCATAGATCGTTTAATGTGGCACTATTGTAGATTTTCTCATAGTTTGTCGAACAATATTCAACGTAGGCCTACACTGGTAGGCAGTCTACCCAAAATGTGTGGAGCCTATTCTACCGATCTGCTCCACACACCGGTTCCACTTGAGCCAAGAACGATATGGCATGAAACAATATGAAAGAGTGCTAGACCCTCGCACATTTGTTAGAATTATTCTTCACATCTTTAACCTGTTAAAGACCACCATTTCCAAACCCGATCTCTTACCAATTGCTCATAAAATCGGCTTTTAATGAGTTTTGACACTGTTTACGCTAAAAAACTATGTGCGTTGTGTGCGTGCATGTGCATGCGCAAACGAAAGTGGATGTCTATAAAACTTCAGTGGTTATAGCAAGGGTTTTGTAGTTATCGACACAAGCGCACGGCACACTTTTTTCTTTCCGTTCTGTAGAAATTTGTTGCAAGGGACAATGATCACAATGTAGTACTTGCAACAGGGAAATGGACAAGTATCTTACATGCATGCATGTCATGGTTAGTTTTTTATTTATACTAAGACATGGCTTCAAGTCGCCGAATGCAAGAAGTGGGCGTTTATAAGGACGGTGTTGATGACATAGGTACCGTCACTTCTGGTTTTCACATACGGGCATTCTGTGTGCGTGACTTTTGTGCGTGCAATGTTTTTAATGGCAATTTTCTCATGAGAAAGTTGTTTCACAAAAAGCTTTCATACGGTGTGTTAGTGTTTTGATTTGGCACATGAAGATGTTTTTTACTTGGCCTGCAGGATAGGGAACCCATCTGAAGCCATGAAATTACTCCCCCACCCGCTGTAACCATTTTCACAACCACTGGTGTGCACGAGTTTCATGGGTTGTTGACTCATACTGTGACTAAATAGTAGTGCATGTATGCAAATGGATATTCTGTCACACTTGTGGGACTAGCTTTGCAGCTACAGGGTATAGGCCAATAATTATTAGGCATGTACAACACTTTAGCTTGAATGCCAAAGATATAGTATATAAACTAATAATGAGCGAAGATTGAATTTGTCAGAATATTAGATGCTGAGGCTTTGAGAAGCTGAAATTTTTCGAAGCCTAAGCTTTTGAAAATGATCGATATATCTAGAAGTCCAAAGTTGAAGCTTCGCCCATCACTTAATCTAACAGTTATTGTGAAAATAGAGCTGCACATGAGTTTATATTACACTGTGTTTTCTTGTTGCAATGATAAGAAATTTGTTTCTATCTAAAGAATATACTTTATAATGTTGAACAAGCTTGTGTGATCAAATTATTTATCATTATTTTAAAATATATTTTTATATTATTTCCCTTTCAGAAACTTCAACAGCCAGCCTGGCATCTGACTTAAAAGGTGCTATTGATGGATTGGATTCCAGGTATGCGCCATTTTTTTATGTTTTGAAACCATGATCTCCTTAGTAATGGATCACAGCAGACAGTGGCAGTCATGTTGTGTCTCTTGAACGTACAATTATGTCTTACTTTTTTTTCTTGTTTTCTGACTTAACTTGTTTTCTTGACTTTCCTTGGTACAGTGTTCAAATAAGTGCTGACGAGTCATCTGCCAATAACATCAATGGCAGCACCACATACGCAGATCTACTGCAAAGCATTGGAGAAGTTCCCCAGCAGCAGATGTAAGCAACCCCACACCTTCATCTGCTCGTTTCAAATTCCTCTCTCCTAGCGTTCTTCATGGCGATGACAGCAGCAACAGTTTCAGCGTCTACGGGCGCGATGTCAATGTGGTCGCCAGCGCTGCCAGTGCCCTTACACAAACAACCCCAGGCAGCAACAAAGTGAAGATCAGCCCAGTCGTGAACTACGATTGGGAACATCGCTATCATATCGGCCACCTTGTCAGTATTCACAGAAGCAATCTTCATGTCGCTTATGTGCTCAGAGGTTGGTTAACTCCCCTTTTGATTTCTCCTAATTGCACTTTCTCTCAGGTAAGAGTGGAGGCATTGTGCGCGTCATCAATCGAAAGACGGCCGAACGTGTGCTCCTCAAGGGTTTTGTCGGTCAAGTCGTCGACCTTGCTTTTGCGCATCTGTCCAATGTCATCTTAGGAGCAGTGGACGAACTGGGAACTATGTTCATATACGAGATCTTGGAAAAAGACGGCAAAATTTGGTATGGTTGATTTGCTCTGCGATTGATCAGTTGATCTCATGTTGCTTCTACCACAGGGGGAATCTGCTTCTGCATGTTAATCGACCGAGCGGAACAGTGCCCTCGACCAACCACCGCTTGATCTGGTGTCCGTTCATCCCTGAAGCTGAAACCTCTGAAGCGAGCGAGCCTGACACGAGTGAAGACTCTGGGGTGGATGACGCGAGTAAGTTGCTGGTGCTCACGCATAATGAGGTTGTGGAAATGTGGAATGTGGATGTTGTGAATAAGGAGTACGGTAGCGGACCGCTTGAACCGAGCGAGGTTCACGTTGGATTCCTCACCATTGATCATCATTCTCAGGTATTTGCTGTTGAATTGAGTTAAGAGTTTTATTTTCATATATTTTTGCAGCCTGTTGTGGACGCGTCGTATTCTCCAGATGGCACTGCTCTCGCTACAGCCAGTCTAGACGGGGAAGTCAAGTTCTTTCAGGTTTACCTCCAGGATAAATCACCTCCGAGGTAGCTGTTGATACAGTATTTATGCTTTGATGATTTTAATTGATCAACATCTACAGATGTCTGCATCAATGGCAGCCACATAACGGTCAACCAGTGTCCAGCCTCTTCTTCCTCGATGACCACAAGTATCCTGATCCAGAGTTGGTATTAATAATATAATCTCTCCCCACTCTTAACTCTCTGAATTTCGTCAGGGTGCAATTCTGGAAGTTTGCCGTCACTGGTGCTAACCACAACCAGGAGATTAAAATCTGGAGTTGTGAAACATGGTCGTGCCTGCAGACTCTCACCTTCACCGCCCCCTCTCCAGACACCTCTGGTCGCCTGCAAGCGGCACCTTGCCTGAAAGCAGCCCTCGATCTCAGTGCAAATTACCTTCTCCTCTCTGATATCAAACGTAAAGTCCTGTACGTACTCCATCTGCACCAGGACCCCAAGACCGGCAGCACCCACGTTAGCTCTCTCTCTGAGTTTCTCCTCACGCAGCCCTGTCTCAGCATGTCCATACTCGATGCTAGTCGCAGGAAGTTCAAACAGTCGCCAGATTTGCAGGACAACGATCACGAGGCTGAGTTAACGACCGGGGAATTGCAGAGTGAGGGAGAGGAGGAGGAGGAGGTCGCCGCCTCTACCCTCGAGGACCCTAACATTGGCGTCTTAGTGCAGATGTACTCTGTACACACAAGGTGTGTATTATGTGTGGTTGTATTTGATTGTGTTTATAATATTTGATGCAGAGCCCTGCAGGAGTTGAGAATTCGTTTCTGTCCCAAGACCTCTGTTCTTCCCAATGCTCCACTAAACTCAACCTCGTTTTCTCAGGATGACATCAGTGAGTAACCTTTGTATATTCTCCTCCTTTTTACAATTTTTCTTTTCTTTTTTCAAAGTTATCAAAGATCAACTGTCGGATATGAGTCTGGTGTCTGAGATGGATTCTGTCATGTCCAGTCGTAGGTCAGGCGTGGGCAGCGATAAAGGAACTGACCGCTCAAGAGAAAGTACCGGGAGCAACCATCCGCCGGTTCTCTTGACCCCTGAGGCTTTCACGTCCCCAAGGTATCTTGACCGCTGGTCACTTTGAATTTCGTAACATTTGCTCCTCAGGAACATTGATCCAGTCAGAAGTAGCGGAGGATCGTCTCACAGCAGCTTGACCGCTGTGACCGCTCTGGATGATGACATGCGCACCCCCCACACCTCACTGGCTAGTGGTCAAGCAGCTTCTACTTCGCCGTCCAGCTCTTTGACCTTGACTCCGGTGTCATCGCGTGACTTTTCAAAGCAGGACGAGCGACCTTGCACTCCTCCTCAATCGCCACAGAAAGACTTTGTTACCTCATCCCCTGCTCGTCATCATGGCAACACAGATTTCCTACCTCCTGCAAACGTCTCATTCTCTAAGGAAGAGGATGAAGAGGAGAAGGTCGTCGACTCTTCTCGTGAGAGCAGCGTTGAGGGTTCTGCTCGGCAGAAGTTGCAGAGCACAGGCAGCTCTAGCTCAGCCAGCTTAGAAGTGAGCGAAATATTGGAAGGAGCCAAGAAGCCGGGAGTAGAAATGCCGTACGAAGAGGAAGAGGAGGAAGAAAAGACTCGGGATCAGGAGGACGCTGCTCAGAATACTCCTGAGGAGGAGGAAGAGAAGGAGGAGAGGAGGAGGAGGAAGAAGAGGAAAGCGTCAAAGATCGGCCCGAGTACGATTCTCGGATTTGGCCCAAAGCTCCGGTTGTCTCATCCAACGACGAAGACCTCAGTTTGGAGGCGCGAATGCTGGCGGCTGAGGCTATCCACAGGGCGGCGGCCGTGGCTCAGCAGCAGAAGTATTATTGACTTTGGCTTCTTGAACCAGAAGGTTTTATTTGATCTGTTTTAGCTTCGCTGATGTGGTTTCGTCCGGTGAGGTTGAAGCTCGTTTGTCAACGTCGTCTAATCCGTCCAAACCTGTGGTTTATGACAGCCCTCCGGTTTCTTCTTCCATGGCTAGCGAGTGAGTTACTTCCTTTGTTACTGAGAACTTTCAATGTTTCTATCGTTGATGTTATATTTTTGCCTTGTTTTCAGGGACCACGGGGAGGAGACTGCACCAACGCCTGTCAACGCTTTGGATCACGCAGCCATTCAACAAGTGATTTTTATACGTCTCTCGATTTGTTCGTGTTTGAGTATATCATGGTGTTTTCAGTTACAGGCCTCGATGCAGTCCATGCTAGGCCTTCTTCAGCAGCAAGGGGCTGAGATTGAGCAGCTGCGTTCACAGCTGCGAGAACAGAGGGATCAGACCCACAGCATGCAAACCCTGCAGGAGCATATCGAGAATTTGGAAGCGGTGCTCTCCTCCAAAGTGGCCGGAGCTCTTGATCTGCACTCACAAACTGAAGGTAGGTTTCTTCTTCTTGTTTGAATATTAAATTAATTAATTAATTAATACTAATTGATCAATGACTTAACTTTTAGCGGAGAGGCTTCAATTAGCCCTGGGCGAGAGGGCGTCCCAGGACAAAGCCAAGCACGACCAACTCCTCACTACTCTCACCCGAACCCTGGAAAGAACAGTCAGCGCCAAACTGGAGAAGACCGTGCGGGACGAAATGCGGAACGTGGTCCTGCCGACTGTCGGCTCGCTCATTGAACCAATCAAAACTCAACTGCATAATGAACTAGCGCAGAAACTGACGGCCACTGATGCCCTGATGAAGGAGAGCATTGGCAAGCTTGTCCGTTCTAAGGTTTGTTTGCTTTTTTCTCTCAAGATTTGTCGTTATCTAATATTTGCATCGTACAGCCGACAATTGAGAGCATTGGCAACGCGGTGGGTGGCGCCATGCAGGGGCCTCTGCAGTCAGCGTGTAGGGACGTTCTCGTTCCCTCGTTCGACCGTGGATGCAGTCAGATGTTCCAACAAATGAACGCCGGTTTCCAACGCGGAGTGCATCAGTACACAGAGCAACTGGAGACGCATCTAGAGAAGGTTCGCAGGCGTCACGAGGAATCACGCGACCCAATTGTGCAGCAGCTGCATGGGTTGGTTGAAGGCCTGAAGGCCCAGGAGGCACACCGTGAACCCATCTACCAACAGATGACCACTCTCAACAGCCGTATGGACAGCACAGCCAACTGCATCAAGGCTCTCAGTGCTGATATTGATGGCTCTGTGAAGCGTAGAATGAAAAGGTTGACTTTGCATTTGATTTTAAGTATTATTTGAGTTCAGTTAAAGGATAATTATTATTTTTATACTATTGTACATTGTATTCCTCATTTGCTAGTTCATTTATTTATTTGTTTCTCCACAGTTTGGAGGATAACCTTCAAGGTGGCCTTCGACAGATTGTCCAGGAAGAAGTGGGCGTGGCTCTGCAGAATCAACAAGCTTCGCTCAGCGACCAGCTGATCACCGCAGTCAGGTCAAGGGCCGTGACCCCTGTGAACCACAATCACCGACCTTCTGACCCGCAGCACGTCAAAGCGATGATTGTGCAGTTGTTGCATCAAGGAGAGCTCAACTCTGCCTTCCAACACGTGAGCTTCATGACTGCCTCAGTCAATTCTGAATATGTTTCTCCCTGCGTAGGCCCTGTCTGCTTCTGATCTGAGTTTGGTGATTTTTGTGTGTGAAACGGTGAATCCTTCGCAAGTGTTTGACCAGACCCCATGCCCTCTACAGCAGCCGGTTCTCCTCTCTCTTATTCAACAACTCTCAGCGGACTTCCAGTCTAACCTGGATATTAAACTCAAGTATGTTTACCATTTTTCATTTCTCAATCTTTTTTTCAGACACTATATGTTTTTTATTTTGTTTAATGTTCTGCAATCTTTTTTTAAAATTTAGTGCTATTAATATTATTTTCATTTTAGGTATCTGCAAGAAACTTTGATGAATCTCGATCAGTCGAACGCAGTGACACGCGAGCATATGCCGACTGTCGTCAGCCAATTGGTGCAGAAATTGAACACCTTCATTCAGGCTAACCCCCGACATCCAATGTCAAGAGAAATCAGAATGCTGGTTATGGCATGTCGATCTTTTGTCAAGTAGAACATTCCTTTTCTTGCTTTGATTTTCTTTAAAAAAGAGCATTTGGTTTTCATTTTTTTCCCTCCCTCTCTTTTAGTTCCTGCTAAAAATTGTTTCTTGACTCGAAGAAGGCGTGTCATGATTAAACTATTTTATATGTGTTTATACCTGGTGTTGTTATTTGGAATACTTAAATGGCCAACACTCGATCCTGAACGAATTTGCTCCATGCATGTATTCGGATAGTGTGTTTACATATTCAGCGTATCAGAGCTGTGTTCAAGCTATAGGTATTATGGATGCACGGAATTTAAGAGTTCCGGGACCTTTGTTCCCGCGGGAACCTGGGACGAGAACCTCATAGAAAAAAAAATGCTTGTAGTAAAAAAAAATGCCTGTCATCAAATTCTTAATCCAAACCGGGTGTTATATGCCCCCTCGGCATGAGATCCACAAGCGCTCCCTCATGTGTCACATAGTTGAGAACATCTTGGCCTTCGATTTGCCTGCTTACTGGACCTACTTCACCCTCATTGGCTGATTGCAATCGAGAGCCAGCTAACGATTGCACTCCGAATTTTAATTGCCTCAGCACCTGCATCAGTTGTTAACCTTGTTGCGTAAGGTCTTTAACACACAGGATTTTTTTTTTTTTTGTAACCGCAAATTCCGGGGGGAGTTAGTTAAACCTTAGACGATTTTTCCCGGGGAGCCGGATCCGGAATTCTGTGCATCCCTAATAGGTCAAGGTATAACAATTGCACACTCATGGGTCAAAAATTCAATTTGCAGAGTACATCTACATCAAACCATCAACACCATACACAGGTAAATGGCGGCAAATCAAACATAATGATCTGACCTTGCCAGATAATGATTCCCGTTTGGTAGGGCCTAATTAATCACAGGGGCGGAAATATTAGACATTTATTCAAGTAGCTGTATAAGAATGCAACAGAATAAATAGCATGAAAACGATCTTATTATTGATGCTGTTGATAAAACTCAGCAGCCATATTGCGAGCAGCTTTGACCATCTGTTTGGGTTTGACGTTGAGGCCCTCCTTCTGGGCAACTGCCTCTGCTTTCGCCACCCAACTCTCCTTGCTTCGCTCAAAATACTCATCCAGAGATTCTCCTGCTGAGATTGACGGAGCATTATCACTAATGTCCATCTCATCTGAACAGGGAAAATAAAATATACTAATTCCACAAGAAGTTTTAAATGATGAAACCAACCATCTTCATCACTTGAGGATGAAGAGGACGATTCACTGTCCTCGTCACCCTCCATAGCAACGTCCTCATCATCGGAACTATCCGATTCCACCCAAATCTGTAAACAAAACAATCAACAAGCAAAATTCAAACGCAAACCACAAACCTTTGAGTTTGATTCATCAGCGATGAGAACCTGCCATTTGTCCAACTTATGCAGATCAAGTGAGTAAAAGTCGCTCATCGTGAACTGCTTCTCGCCTTCTTCTATGACCCCTCCGTACAGATACAAGACGCCGTTACGTATGGTCATCGCAGGGTTCATGCGAGCGGAAGGCGTGAAATTCTCACTTGACCCTGGCTGCACGTTGAACACGCTACTGGTCTCGGCCACGCACAGACTCTCAACCTCCTCCATCATCTCATCGTCAGTGTCTCCTTCCTCTTTCGTTCCCTTCTCTTTGCGACGCCTGCGTTTCTTTTCCGTGGATTGTTTCTTATCTCTGAAAGAAAGAAATATAAAATAAAATTCTCATGAAAGAAGACTTAAAATGATCTTTATGGTGCATTTTAGCGCTAAATCATCAGCACTTAACTGGATAAGCATCTCATGCCATTTTCCCCTCTCCACCTCCAAGCTAAACATCTCGTTAAAAAAAGTGCCGTTGATGTCCGAATCCTCATCATCTTCGTCTTGCTGATAAAACCGAGAAATTATCAAAAAAATAAAAAAATAAAAAAGAAGAAAAGACCCTCACGTGATCATACACTCCTCCGAAAATTATAGCACGATTTCCGACAGTTGTGACCACAGAGCAGGCACAGCGGGGAGAAGGACGATAGCCGGATTGCTTGAGTGACACCCACTTCCACGAGAGCGGCGTGCTCTCTTGTTTGTTCTCTGGCATTAGCGCAAACATATCCGCGTGAGTACGTCCCATAACAGAGTCCCGCTTAACTTTCTCTTTGCAATAACCACCGTAGATGTTAATGAGCGGAGGGTCGGTACAAGGAGCCATGACAAAGCCTGAGGTTGAGATTGCAAAGAGAACACGAAATGGATGTTTTCAAAATAAACCTGATCTCGGAGAGGGAGGCGTGCCTTGGATGTCAAGCTTCACCCATGCGTAAGTTTCAAGATTGAAAGCGTGAACATCGTTGAAATAATGGTAATCTCTGCGGAAGTATACAGAACATGAGACAACTTTCATCGTTTTTCGCCTAATCAATACCTGGCATTATCTCGAAAACCGCCAAAAATGATGAGCAGTTTTTTCACTTGCACCATACGGTGTCCGCTACGAGGTGATGGAGCACCAGGAGAACTGAAAACGCGGGATAGTGAGCGTCTCATGAATGAACAAGTAAAAACTAACTCAATTTTTGTCCAAGTTTTATCTTTGATGTGATAAACCCAGAGGTCGTTGTAGTGATAAAATTGAGACTGAGAGGGACTTGAGAACTCTCCTCCGAACAACCACAGTTGACCGCCTCCTTGTCGCACCGCTACAACCTGGAGAAGGGATCATTCAATAATTAGATAACATAAAATAAAGTACTTGCTTGATGAGAACAGCGGGGTGGGGGCATCACAGGAAGTGTCTGTCTAGTCCACTCGTTGGTTTTTATGTGATATGTGAGGAAGTCATCATAAACGGTGGTCTGTAAAAATTGTGGAATTAACTCTCAACATTTCAAGATTGATCGGAAGAAAGTCGTACATTGTTGCCACTGAAGAATTCTCCTCCAAACATGAAAAGCTCGTCCTTGTCTGGATGAGCAGTGAGCGACATGTTACACCTGGAATAAATAAAAAAGTACATTGGGTAATTATAAGACTTCTCGATCATACCGTGGACTCGGGGGTGGACATTTCTCTTCTTTTAAAGGACGCTTCTGATTAGCAAGCTCAGCAATCATGGCCTCTATGTCTTTCTGGAACAAATTATGGATTAATTTTGTCTCGTTCAGACGATATTGGTGATCGTACATACTTCGCCTTTCTTCTGCAATAATTTTTTGAGTTTCTTTTCGGCTTTCTTTTCTGTTTTCATCGCCGTTTTCTCCGCTCCCTTCACCTTCTTCTCCTTCTTCCCTTTCTTCTTCCCCATGACAGTCGATGAATCAAACGGTTTCAGCAACAACGGGTTACCTGAATTATTATTTTGATCTAAAATATAACAGATCCTCGAATAATTGCCTGCTAAACTCTAATTTCTTCTAATTTCGCAATTATTAGCCAAACACGTTGTGCGGAACCGATTAACCACCCGCAAGTTTGGAATTCAAGGTATGACCAAATGGTATCAGTGAGTATTTAGGGATCATCTCTTATTTTATAAAATAAATCATATGAGCGATTTAATCGATTAGAAATACAACAAAACACGCTAAATATCATTATTATGTGTATAAAAAGGATTTATTTGAGAAGCTAAAGTTGGTATCACCTCAGCATGATTACTTTACGCAATGAACGGCCCCCTTCGTATGCTTCAAAATAATCATGTGACATCTTTACGCAAAATCCAAAATTTTGTCTGATTTTGAGAAACACATTTCCAGCTGTTGAGATTTTACAATTTGATATTCGACTCTCACGAGATTGATAAATGTCAGCACGAACATACTGAGCAAACCTGGCATAATTAGTCTTTGTCAAGATGATGCAGATGTACTCATAATGAATAAATGATCGATTAAGATCCGCTAGGCATAGCAGTAGCACGGGTAGTCTCGGTTCCAGCCTCTATATTGATAATTATCTCTTGATAATTATGCTCTTGATATATTTTGGTTATTTATACCCTGTTGAGCCTTAATTTTGTGGCAGTACTATTACTATTCCATGACTGATATAACAAGACTATTATTATAATTAATCCTAACTACATACTGGAACATACTCTACAAAAGGAATTATTGGAAATGTATTCCTGTTTACTTTTTCCCGGATCTGTCGCTATTGTAATTGTTTACCCGAAGTAATTAGTTTATTACGTTGTGACTAGTGTATTCAATATATGTTAGTGTATTCAAGTATATGTAGGCCCTACTGAGTGTGACTGAGTGGGTATGGGCCTCTACCAAGTCTTGTTCAAAGACACTCTCGCCCATACACTTACATAATATATGTTATAATCTGCTAATACATGTATAGGCTATTGCATTATATAGGCTATTCATAATTCTGGGTTTTTTTTCTTCACATTATAATTACTAAATTAGTAATTACCATTATCATCTTAGGCGAGCGCTAAGCGTCGAGCCCGGCCGATTTGGTGGTGGGAAACGAAGGACGAGGGCGTGGCTCCACAGAATAGAACAGCTCAGCTCGGAAGTGTTTAATTTATGCTTTGGTGATCTTTATCATCGTCATGTCATTTCAGCAAATTAGAGCAGTGGCAATATCGCGAATTCAGCAACTCAGAAAAATTGGCAGCTTCAAATTTTTTCTTGTAATCCCATTTTTATACGAAGTATTTCTTGAACATTCGTAAAATCTCTGTTTTGAGAAGTTGAAAAATATCAAGCGTAGGCCTATTGTTTACCAAACGGGGTCTTCTCATTTCAATTATTAAATAATGATTAAATAAAAATATTAAATAAATATTATATTAATAATTATAATTATACTTAATAATTGTGCATCACATATTTATTATCATATTAATTATTAATAATCTTTCAATGCTACTTGTTTACTTGTCGACCACCGACTGCCCGAAAGCCAGGAATGGAATGGAATTGAATCGATTGGTTGTTATCATCTTGCATAGGTGGCTGTTCCATGTTTTGCACATACCCGCTTTATTTTCAATTACTCGGTCCAATGCCAAGCGCTTGGCAGCGGTAAGGGTGGTCCGGCAAAGGTTATAATGGTGCGGCTGCAAATCACAATTTATTTGGCAGGTCAGGAGTGCACACACAGTGTCATTGTTCATGTCATTGTTCATGGTTATCTGTGACCGTCTTTTTCTTGGGTGAGGTCTTATAAATTATAATACAAAGTTACCGACTCATTTCTCAGAGCGGCCAATTCATACATTTCACGGGAATTGCCTTCTATTCTGGTTCTCTGTTTGCAGAAATGAATGAAATATTTTCTTAGTTGGCTCAGTGAGCCTTAGTCAGTTACCATGCATGGCTATCGATGTGGATATCGCTTGATATTTTTGAGGCGATATAGCAAGTGATTGCAAGATTCCACAATTAAAACACTGTTTGTGCGGGGTGGTGCATGTGTATGCGATACTTTTTATTTATTTATGAAACTGTGATTTATCCCAAAGCGGGTTGTAAGTGGTTGTAGCGTTTTAGCAGGGGTTTGGGTGTCGTAGTGGGACTCTCCCGCTATATCCGGGAGGGTTGACAGGTATGTCCCAAGTTGGCCGACCTATACTATAAGTATAATTAAATAGGCCTATTTAAACTTGATCAAGATACTGTAATCATATGAAGTGAGGTGAGAGAAATTCAGTCACAGTGGCCTGAAGTTAGTGAGCTGATTTGTAAAAAAAGAAAAAGAAAAAAAGAAAATAATTCACCTCTGGAATGTCAGTGAGCAAAATTAAATTGCCCTCAGCTCAGGATCTAACCAGTTCTATCATTTCTTTGACAGACCATGTAAACATGCATGGGTCAGCCTGCCTGATCCATACATTCGAGTTTGTCGTGAGCAAAAAGTGTGAACTCACTAATTCTCTTTTCGCTATCACATTCATCAAGCTTTCCTTGACAGGGTTTACGCGGCCACTGAGCAATATGACTGCAGATCACAAAGATATGGTGTCACCTTGGGCGTCACTTTGGAACAGTACTAGTGACGAATGTGTCGGTTGGGTGCCAACAATAGAAGAAGTCACCAACATTGTGACCCTTTTCCAGGAACATACCCAGCGTAAATTTATTACCTCTAGACGCGACAAAGGATTTGAAATCATTGAAGGAGGTCAGATTTACTGCATGAATAAATTAAACGATTAATTGAATTTGTTTAAACAGCTCATCCTGCTAAGAAAAAAGTTCATTTTGAAGATAAGATTTTGTCTGCTGAGGGAGAGAGAAAGCCGATTATTCTAACAGATAAAATTCCATTTATGAAGCTCGGCGTCTGGAGCTTGGTTTGTGAATTTGGACGGGATAAGCACCTCCTTGACAAGGCCAGATTGCAAGGCATCAAGACACTCGAAGATCAGGTGATTTACTCGATCACGATCTTTGAAAACTTTCATTCAATAATTCATCACAGGCTCAGTACTTGCCGTTGAAGAACAGGAGAAAATCTGGGACCTCTAAGAAGTGTAACTGTCCTGCTCGGATTGTGGTTAAGAACGCTTTTTGTTTTTCCAATTTCAAGGTGACAGTTTTTAAATTTGTGTTTCTCACTGATATGAGAATTTTCGCAGCTGGAGTTTGATAGCGCGAGACATAGACGAGCGATGGTGTGGGATGTTTGCAGTTGCCGTGAAATTGTTGGTGAACATCGGTTCTACGTTCGCTTTCCTGTAGATAATGAACACAACAGTCATGGCGCTCAGGTCGGGGGTCAAATTATAGAAATTTCCATGTGTTGTTTTGTAACTTTTTTGATAGACGCCAGCTGAACCTCTTCAACACAATAAACTGAGTGTTACACGGAGAGTCAGACCGGGAGGGGTAGGTCTCAGTCAGAGGGAAATCCTCAAATAAGAAATCAAATCATATTTTATTTCACAGAAAGTAAAGACCGTTGAACAGCACAATGTTCTCTGTGACTTCTACAACCGAGGAATGACGTCCCCCAGTGTAAAAGATCTTGTGGCTCAGGCTTCATTAGCGACCGGCATCACACAAAGAGAAATCGGAGCCTGGATCCAACGTCAGAAGAAGAGACACGCTCCGACTAATCAACCAACAGGTTCCGTTCTCACATTCCTATACTTTAAAATTTATATATTTTGTCATTCTCAGAAATTGAAAAAGAATCTCCACCTATAGGAGTTCAGTATTTGCACCTGCAAGGCGGAGAATTAGATCGAATTAATACGGATGATTATCCATATGTAGCTCCCCTGCAGACTGATACTGAGCTAGATAGAGAACGCAAGGCAGAACAGGCAATCAATCGGATTCACACACTGGTGAGGGATCCACGCAAAAGAGTCGTGCAATCTGACACTATCTATAATTATTTGCAGAGCGAAGAACTGCAGAGATTTGGCTACGAGTGTTTCTCCTACATTTCACACCCTTCTAAAATGCCGTGCATTTCAGGAACACCAAAAGCCATGGGTTTCATTGAGGAGAAACACGAGACTTTTGTCACTGATTTGGAACACACGCTGTACTCGGAAAAATGTTAGAAAATTATACATGTAACCGATTTTCACAATCATGTGAGATATAATTGTTACTTGTTTATCCAGATATGCCGTCGTCTGCCATTGAGGGAGAATTGGCGAATCTCAGATCAGAAGTAGAACTTCTGTTTTCTCGTCTTTATGGTATTATATTTATGAACAGTATTTGTTTAATTTTTAAGTTTCTCAGCACCGATTGTAGGCAAATCTGAAGCTCAACAAGTTCCTTATCGTGCCATCGAAACAGGGGTCTTGAAACTTGTTCTGAGGGGACTAGAAGACGATATAGAAGTCACTGATCCAAAACACTACGACAAAAATACACTCAGGAAAATTCTCGGTGCTGAAGATTTCCTAGAAATGGTTGCTGTGGTAACGTGAGTATTGAATAATATTTGTTTTTTTCATAATTTTTTTCCAAAATTGAAATTGCCAAAAAAATTGAAAATATTTTGTTCTTAGGCAAAACGTGTCTGAGGAGTTGTTGGTGGATTCCATAGATAAACAGGTTTTGTATGAAATATAAAATCAACGGCGTAACTAAAACATTTAGACATCATTTTTATATCCATAGGAAACATTGGATTCTGTGCTCAACACTGAGGAGAAATCTCTACTGGCCTCTGATGTGAGTTCATCAAGTGCAATCAATCTTAGAATAATATCCTGGGTTTTTCCAACAGATAATTCAGCTATCTGCTGAGCCAAGTGACACTCAAAATATTATAATTCTTAAAATTGAAAATGACCAACAAACTGTATAGTTTCTATTCATGTGGAAAAAGTAAAAAAAAAATGTTCCAAAATTACTAAAATGTGTATGATTATGTATTGTGTCATTCTTCTCTGTATTTTATTTCTAAAAATTAAAGAGTACTTCCCCAAAAATTACACAGGCACTTTTTCAACCAGCTCGAATTTGACTGGCATCTAAAATAATTATAAGCCAAGAACCAAGTTTATGCAGCTGGAAGCATGGATATGGGATTTTAGAATAGGAGCTGTCTCTACATTAATGGCGAGGCCTATTTGTACTAACCAGTATGAACTACAATATGATATGAACATAATGTACAAGACAATAGAAAAAAAGAAAGATTAGAAAAACCCACACAGCTTAGAATTAGAATGCATAGCTTCAGTACTTCAACGTTTTGTGTCTCGATGCAACTGCATAATTATGAGATTTCCGTGGTTCATGGTATTGAAGACCTTCTATAAATCCAGGAGGAATGCCACCAGATGTTGTCTTTTATCCAATGGTACATGCAATGTTATCAGCTGACCAGCCAAATAATTAATTACAAGAAGTGTGCTATATGTATTCCAAAACCCAAATTAGACTGAAATGTGTGGAAACGCTTTTAATATACATGTATAGTTCATCAAGTGATACCATAGACAGAGAATACATGTACCAAGAGTGGTCATGCCGCTTCAACGCCAGGGTAATTGCGCTGTTTTGTATGCATGTAGTTCTAGACTTCATATTCTAGAAATACTTGTGCATAATTATTCCTAATTAATATAATTAGCATAATTATAATCCTAACATTAGGGATCTTAGTTCTGGTGGAACTATAATAATACACACTAGGGCGGATACTAGTAGTCCTAGGGCACTTAAGCCTAGGATGCAGTGGATCAGAGCCCAACAACTACACCACGTGAGTCAAAGGTCAACTCTAATTCCGTTTGAAGGCTGTTCTGCTTGTTGTCGCTATAGTGAGTCCGGGATTTGCCTGTGCATGTAGCTTTTAATTAGTAATGACTAATTCGTTGTAGCAGGGTTTTTTTGTATATTGTGTGCTAGTAGGCCTTCTAGGAAATGATTGTTTTCGTGTTTTATGGCACCTGGGCGCTGAGAGCGATGTCACTGAAAAAGGAAACCATTAAAAATCAATGCCTGGTTTGCTTTCTGTTTGTGGATGCGCGGCTTGTTGTCGGGGGAAATCACTGACCTCATTCATATACGTGTCATTTGTAAAGAAACAAGTAAGAGAAGAGATCAGCAGAAGAAGAAGAAGGCTTATTTTGCAAATAGTTAAATAATTGAAGCAAAATGAATAAAACAACAAATTTAACAGAAACAAATTTTTATATATATATATATAATAATAATTACAATATTACAATTAGATAAAACAATTAACTATATGCAGGGAGACTGATCGCTGGCGAAGAAGAAAAAAGAACTACAAAGAACTACAAGTGGCAACAATAAATCTCAAATTAGAATGAAAATTAAGGGGTGATAAGGATGGAAGAGGAGAGAAGGAGCCGCGCTTACATTAGTGGTACTAATGTAACTAATGTACTAATGTCCTGCTCTACTCGGTCACAGTGCGAGAGGACGCCGCCTGCAAACCCTCCACGCGAAATGACCGTAGTTTGTAATATAAATCCACGAGACAAAAATAAACAGAAAGCACGATATAATCATTTATATTTTTTGTTAAGCAAGAGCAGATGATTTTCAGATAATACGCACACCTCTCAAATCTATCACTTCCAATCGATAGAAACATTAGGATCCAGGGGGCCTTTGACGAACAAAGTCAAAGCCGAATTGAAGAGACGGCTGATCGCGGAGATGGGCGAAACCAAAGAAGCCAACTACAGTACTTCAAACAACCTACAAGTTTCTCAATTGCAAGAGGAAATGCAGCATCAGTGCTAGTATATGATTATTATATGGACAATTCAATGTGAAAGCACTACCGATTAATTCTTAATTTACACGTACGATTAATGCTATGGAATGGCAAAGACGAATGCAAGAGTCCAAGAGAAGAATAATTTTAATGTGGAAAGCATGAGCTTTTATATCAATGAAATCGAAACATATACAAAGACAAATTTAGATACAAGCAGTTCGTGATTAATCTTCGAGCAGATGAGCTAATGAGTTGTCGCCACATCAGCCCCCTCCCTGGTAGCGAAGCGGAGGTTTAACTTGACGACCGGAGCGTGTCCTAGCATACGTGTCAGCGTCGGGAGATGGGGTTGAAACAGGGTCTGGAGGCAAATCAGCAATCTTGACTCGGTCGAGAGATATAACACTTTCAGCTCCACGGATCAAGACGGTACAGGTTTTTGAGTCCACACTAACGACAGGAAAGGGACCCTGGTAAAGACGTTGAAATGGCGTTCGATGCGAATCAACCCGGACAAAAACATGCTTAGCTGACTGTAAGTTGACGGGCACAGAAGATGGTGAAGTACAATGGTGTTTGACTGGCTGTGATTTCACATTGAATTGGCCATATAATAATCATATACAAGCACTGATGCTGCATTTCCTCTTGCAATTGAGAGACTTGTATTCTGAATGAACATACATGTACCAGGCAGCATCGGATGGTGACAGAGCGCAGCTTCTGCAGGGGAAATGTTAAGAGTCATCTTGAGGACAAGTACGTAACCCGAGAAGCACCCAAGGCAAGTGTGACATCCAATCAGGGCCATTTAATCGAGCTCGTAGAGACGCCTTCAGAGATCGGTGAAAGCGTTCCACCATTCCGTTGCTCTGAGGATGATACGAGGTGGTTCTGTGCAGAGTGGTCCCGAGATCTTCAGCCATACTGAATACAATCAGAGGATAGAATGAGCATCCCAACTAGCTGCATTCTGAAGCGATAATCTGTGGGGTTGATGATAAATATAGAGGCTTGGAACGATATTACACCCCAACGAGACATCACTCAATATTCTCGTGTAATTATTAAAAGATTACAGCCCTGATGAGTTTCACATAAAATCATGAACTTCCACCTATAGCATATTAGGCCAACAAGTACCCTAAACATGGTCACATTTTTCTATAACTTGGTATAGCACTAAGATACAACATAAATGTTGCTATGGTAGCGGATCAGCACAAACCGTCAGCATCATATTGCTTCGAGTTGACGATAAATCATCGAGATAATAATTAAATCATATATCGTGAGTTATAGGGCTATTAACTTGTCTGAATAAAAAAATCCTTTTATAGAGTCTCTGAATAAGACGTTTGAATTGAGTGATTAATTCTTACTCAATTCAAAAATGTTACCCTATAAACAAATTCAACACAATTGAGTACTTTTGCCATTTAGAGTGGTCGACACAAATCCAAAATATCCGCCGTTGAGTAAGCGATGAATGGAGGATATGACGTCAGGCCTAACGGATAACCCCAAAGTCACTCAAGAGAGGGGGTAGGGGAACCAAGCAATTCTCATTAAATAAGCCTTCCGAAGCCGCGGGTGGGTAATTGACCACAGATAAATGCACTCGCTGATATTGAGCCTAAAATTTCATTTCTCAGTTATGTTGATCTTTAAAACGCTCCTTTAACTCTCATTTTTATCAAGTGCAATATACTTGTTATAATTATACAGTAAATGTAGAGGTATATACTTATATACTTTTCTTTCCCTTTCTTCGTCTGAAAACATTCACGTGCATTTGATTTGCTTGCCTTCCGAGTCTTTCACATGACCGCAGTGACATTGAATGCCTCTTTTCAATGTAACGCAGAGCTCCTAAGCCCGATTCGATGGCTCACAATCAAAACGCATTTTTATCTTCCGTTCAGATTTCTTTCTGTGGCTCATGTCGTTGACCTCTCAGTTCAGAACTTTTGATGGAAGGCCTATATAACAAAATATGATAAAAATTCAATCACATTGGTCTGGTCTGCTCAGGGAGGAGGTAACACCACTGAACGGTAAGCAAGGAACATAAAAGGACGTTTTTAATCATATAATTAGTTTAATCATGTTTAGGGCCACGCCGACTTCATAAACTGAATGCATAAACTTGTTGAACAGTAAAAGCTAATTTGTATCAATTTGAGAAATTAAACTTATTGGACATCAATTCCAAATCCCTAAAAATCCCGATATTGCGATCGAGTCGACGGTAGAATGAAGCGGAAATTAATTTTGAGTTTTGTCGTTGCACAGACATGTATTATAAACGTATACAGGTAACAGGGGGTGCAGACTTGGAAACCCTTTTAAGACAATTTACATTTTACAGTGTCGACCAAATCTGATTAAGGAAAACAGCACGTTGAAACCTTTTTTCTTATTTCTTTTTAGCGTCTTCTTTGTTTGTTTTCGTTTTTGTCTTATACGCAAATAAATGACTGCTTATTGACCGAAATCTCCCCACGTTACATAAATATAGAAAACGTTATCCGTTATCCGTTATAAAACGTCATCAAAATGTTAGAGCAAGCTGTTATTTGACACACCCACGAAAAGAATGTATTGTAGCGAAAAGAATTATAAATAATCTGTGTCGAAAATCAAAATTACCTCATATTTAACGAGACCGGGGCCCTTTAAGGTCACAGGAGCTTTTCATCTTCGAATTAATCATTCAGTGTGAAACGAAAATCGAAATATGAAAAGATTTATAATGTTCCGTACTGTATATGAACAAGTATCGTGGTGTTGACCCGAGGGAGAGCAATATGTTTGCTAAGATATCTGCTGAAAAGGTAAGTCCCAAAATAATGCGTCTGTTCAAGTCAATTCAAGTGTTAACCCAAGTATAAGGAATGTTGATTTATGTGTGCTTTTCTTTCCGCCTTTTGAGAGTTTCAAAGAAATCGTTCACAATTGATAGGTTTCACATAAATATAAATCGCGCTTCTTTAAATCGACAGTCTGGCGCAGAGACTAGACACGAATCGGTCAGAAATGTTGGCGAAGAAAGGGATACTGAATTGGACATTGTTCCACAGGATAATCATAATGAGCAGAATAATGAGCTTTCTGGGTATGCACAAGTACTCATCGCGACTGACGCGCAAACGTCGCGGCCGTCACGTGGTGTTCACACTCTGCTTGCTCATCCTCGTCGTGTGTGTCATCGTCTTTCGTCCCCCACCATCCAATCAGCAGACTGAGGTGAGTACACCTCACGAGTACTGAGCTCAACTCAACTGAGTCGTTGTTTTTCAGAGACCCCGCCGCAACCACGTGCTCATCGTGTCTTACTTCCGGGCTGGCTCGTCCGCCATTCGCCGTCTCTTTGAGCAGCATGATGACGTGCTCGTCTGGGAGGACCCAGTCGCCCCTCTTGCCGCAGGGTGGCGCCACATGCATCACGATGAACGCATGCGCAATCAGCGCGACAGGGACCGAGCATTACTCATCGAAGAGTGAGTGCGGCACTTTCATTTCCATCTTTACTATGATTCCTTCTTTGGCAGGGTATCTCAAAGAGAAGACAGCCAGGTGGAGCCACTACTGTCGGCCATTTTGTCATGTGACATAGGCGCCGTCTACCAGGTGGAGCCTGCAGTGTTGGAGTGGGCAGTGGGCCGTCAGTTGTACGATGCTATGGGGCTCGTAGAACGTATGCTGTTCGTAACATTGGGCCCTTTTGGTCTGGGCGCGGGTATACTGAGCAATCGATGTTTGCAATTCGGACTGAGCGTCGTACGCACCACCCACCTACCCATGCGCCACCTACCGACCCTAGTGAACGCAAATCCTGACCTCAAGGTTATATTCGTGCCACGTGACCCTCGCAGTATCGTCAGCTCTTGGGTCGAAATGGACATCTTTGACGAGTCGCTCAGTCATCGCGTCACCAAGAAGTTCTGTGACGGCATTTCCCACGATGTCATGAACTTCAATCGAGCTGCCGCCGCGCATCCTCAGTCCCTCTTGCGCATGCGCATTGAGGATACCCAATCTGATCCAGCGTCCTCACTTGCTACAATCAATGAATTCCTAAACATTTGCAAGACTCCCCAATCGGGGCCTCGCGCGGAGTCCAAGGAGCACACCTGGGAATTGAGAGACGAACAGATCCACTTGAAGAGGAGTCTGGATCATAGGACGCTGGTGTTTGGAGAAGTTGATGAGGACTGGGGCAGAGTGCTGGGGTCTGAAACTGTCAAACTGATGACGGATGTGTGTAAACATGCCCTGGTGAAGTTGAGTTACGAGTCGTTTGGACTGTGATGTAAAATTCAGTGTACACACGTGCATTGGACATTACGTATTGCACCCGAATGAATGTTTTAAAGGAGAACTAACTAACGATTTCGCGGGAGATATATTGCTAATTAGGCGTGACGTCAGTCGCTGTGATGAAACACCGAGTTCCCCATCTTTTACAATGGGCCTCGTCATATCAGCGTGTCCTGCGACTAAACCCCTGGATATTTTTTTATTTTCTTTTCGGAAATAGGTAGAATAATCATTTTGCTACCAGTCAGGCGCAAAAAAAAAAAGACTATATTTCGCTATTTTTCTTATTTTAACAAGCGATTTTCTGGGACACCTACCATGTTTCTCATCCTGAAACAGTAAAAAGGTCAGCCAGAGTGCACCACGCATGCGCTTTCGTTTCGTAAACAACAAATATGTCCTTTTATGGCAAAGATGCTCTGCTCTGATTGGCTGAAATCGATAGCTTCACGAGGGGAACGGGACCAATCACGGCAAGCCTTCAGCTGACGTTTGCCTCCTATACTTCGTAATGGAAGCCATTCTCCCATAGGCGCAATGCTAACCCCGATATTCGGAATGCATTATTTCCTTACGCTTGCATCCAGGCAGGGTGTTCTTGGCACGGAATGCTATCAATTGGTGCTATGAGTCAATAGAACATCACTTAAAATTCAGTTCCCCATCCCTTTAAAGGGAGGGAGAACTGGTTGAAAATGGACTTTGAGTCGTTATTTGATGCACCAAAGATGATTCCTATGCCTGGCCCACACAAGGAATATCATCGCTAACGATTTCGCGGGAGATATAATGCTAATTAGGCGTGACGTCAGTCGCTGTGATGAAACACCGAGTTCCCCATCTTTTACAATGGGCCTCGTCATATCACCGTGTCCTGCGACTAAACCCCTGGATATTTTTTTATTTTCTTTTCGGAAATAGATAGAATAATCATTTTGCCACCAGTCAGGCGCAAACAAAAAATATTTTTTGCTATTTTTCTTATTTTAACAAGCGATTTTCTAGGACACCTACCACGTTTCTCATCCTGAAACAGTAAAAAGGTCAGCCACAGTGCACCACGCATGCGCTTTCGTTTCGTAAACAACAGAGATGTCCTTTTATGGCGAAGATGCTCTGCTCTGATTGGCTGAAATCGATAGCTTCACGAGGGGAACGGGACCAATCAGCCATCAGCCAAACCAAGCCATCAGCTGACGTTTGCCTCCTATACTTCGCAATGGAAGCCATTCTCCCATAGGCGCAATGCTAACCCCGATATTCGGAATGCATTATTTCCTTACGCTTGCATCCAGGCATGGTGTTCTTGGCACGGAATGCTATCAATTTGTGCTATGAGTCAATAGAGCATCACTTAAAATTCAGTTCCCCATCCCTTTAACACAATTTCAACGATAGTAACAGACCAGCAGGAACATTTTAGGATTGAGTAGCTACTACTATTAACAATTACGTACTTTTACTTAATGAAAGATGAAATGTTGTTGGTGCACGACACTTTTTCCAGCCAAACCCTATACACGTATTAATAATTACATGTACACAACACAGCACGCAAAATATATAAATTGTAATATATTGATATAAACACTTCAAACGGAACTCTTGAAAGTTCGCACCATAGAGGTCAAAATGTTTATGAGTATAATTAACCAAAATAAGCGAAACAATACAATAGAAAATTGAACTTTCTGATAATTGTCAATGTATATGCCTACATCGAGACATGATTCGAACCTTTCCACAGCTAGATTATACAGTACACATATCATGGACTATATTATACTATTTATATGCCTAAGTGTGTACTCATGAAGCAAGCTGATATATAAATTACATATAGATATAATATTATACGCATATAATTAAGCTCCTTGCGTGTACCACATGTATAGTTTCAAAATCCATCCTGTTTTTTTTTTTTTTTTTTTTTTTTTTTTTGTAAACTGCTCAGATACGGTGCGTTTATGGGCGACATCTCATACCTGGCGCCCCACTCATGCATACATGTATGGACTCAGCCCTATACTATGGCTGATCCCGATCGCACGTGGATCAGCCCTACTGTGTCAGGCCCAAAATGAGTCCACACTAATTAAAATTTTAGGCTTCCATGATACCTTACAATCATCGTGCATGCTGGCAGCCGCGGACCTCGCGCAAGTCGTCAGCAGCGCTGTCGCCCGGATTGAAATTTCGCGCCTTTCTTGGAAATCAGATTGGCGCGTACACAAAGTTGAAAACTGAATATTTTTTTGGAAGAGTCAACAAATATTGACGTGAGATATGATTAGAATGGATGTTTTGTGATGTAATCATTTGAAAATTAGTATGCTATTGTAATATTGTAATATTATTATTGGTGAAATAATGAATGCGATTTTTTATAAGGATAGGTCAGCTATATATTGCAAACCATATGACATATGCCGAATATTTACGCGGCATTTGATAGGCCTAGTATGGACTATTCATTAAGTAATAAATAATTCCCGATAAATAGTTTTTGCATGCATGCATGTACTTTACAAGTAGGCCCTATCAATCAAGAGGTACTCGTAATTGGGAGGACCCTTGAACGTTCTCAAGTCTCTTGCTCAATACTTACTTTTCACTTGATGCTTAGTCATAACATAACATTGTAAAATGTACTGTTTAAACTATCAACGGATTGCATGAGCCGGATTGTTACATTGCAACTATACTTTCTATGCACAGTAGGCCGATATATTGCTATTTATGTGGTATGTTCGGATGTGGTGGGGATCATAACGTACTTCAGCAAACCCTCGTCATAGCGCATCAATGTTGTCATCACGTGATTGGTTTGAAGGTTTCCTCCCATTGTATCCTAGAGTTTGTCATCATTTGATTACCGGGAGTCGGTACTATTTGGCATCGCTAATAGTATTGTTTGACTGTGAGTATGTGAAGGTTATTGTATTTTTAAAATGCTACTAATTGAAAATTATATGATCTGTTTCATTGAAATCCTACTTTGTAATTTGACATAAGCGATAATATAAGATTTTACCGTGCGTAGTTTACAATCTTCTCTCGTGCATTGTATTATCATGCCTTATGCCTCATTGCAGAGAACCTGAATTAAACAAGTGTCAACTATGAACCCAGAAGAAATCTCCCCTCAAATACGGAGACGGAGGGATGACAGCGAGCGACCTCCTCTCTCCAAACACGGCACCCTCGGACCTCTTCCTGGAGATGACGCTGTAGAGTATCCTGCTGACGACAACCACCGATTCTTTGAGAGTGTCAGTACACATAATTATTCGAAAGTCTTATCCACATAAAAAAAATTGGGTTTTTTTTACACATTTTTTATTAAACCTTAAATCCTTAATTTCAAAAGATTTCTCGTTATATACCCATGTTCCTTTTATAAATTATTCATACACCTTAATTGCATGCAACATAGCTCTTATTAATTGTTTACAGGGCAGAGATCTAGAAAGCCGACTTGTGAACCACAAATACACGAAGAAAGAACAGCAAATGCTGGCCGCTTATGAAAGCATGGATTATCTACCCAATCATAGTATTGTTTACAAACATTGGCTGAAGCGACAACCGAAGAGGTACGCACCCCCTCCCTTCCCTCTTCTCTTACGCTGTTTCCTTCCTCCTTTCAGGCTTGACTGGGATCGTTGGGTCATGATGGGCCTAATCGGGTTTACTGTGGGTATCATAGGATTCTTGCTTCATCAACTGATTGATGTCATCTCGGAAGTGAAATGGGAAAAAGCCAATCATTTTATCAGGGTACTTATTTATTCTGGCACTTCCATCATTATGATCATTGATTGTGTATTATTTAACTTGATGTTATTTCAGGAAGGGGAAATTGTGAGAGCATGGGGATGGGTGCTTGGGTACAGTCTGATCTTTGTGATAACTGGTGCTGTTCTTGTTGTGGTCAGTTAGAAGATCTGTTAATGAACCCTTGACCTTTCAACTTTTATAGTTTGTTCGGCCGAGCGCTGGAGGCTCAGGAATTCCAGAGTTGATTGGATTTCTCAACGGTACAGTTGTGCGACACATATTCAACGTCAAAACGATGGTTGTGAAGTTTGTCTCCTGCTGTTGTGCGGTTGGTAGTGGGCTGCCTGTTGGCCCAGAGGGTCCTATGATTCACCTAGGGTCAGTCAGTGCACTTGTGATGCAAGATTTCACTTAGTTTTGCAGGAGTTTAGTTGGAGCTGGATTGAGTCAGTTTAAGTCAGACACTCTGCGAGTTCACCTCCCATTCTTTGAAAGGTTTCGCAACTCGGAAGACAGGTAATGGTTTCAATTTTGTTTTGTTTGTGTGAAGTTATTTTGTTTTCTCTCTATGAAACAGGCGGAACTTCATAAGTGCTGGAGCAGCAGCTGGGGTTGCCTCTGCATTCGGAGCTCCAGTTGGCGGCCTCCTCTTCTCCATGGAGGAGGTGTCCTCCTTTTGGAACATGCGACTCTCCTGGCAGATATTCTTCTGCGCTATGGTCGCGACATTCACGACAGATCTCTTTAACTCAGCGTTCACTGGTTTTGTTTACAAAGGAGACTTTGGACTATTTAAAAGTGAAAAATACATCTTGTTCCAGGTTTGCATGGTTTCAAGATAAAAACCTACTTTTTTCATTATCAAATCTATTTCAGGTTGTCCATGGAATTCCGGTCAACATCCTGGCTTTCATTCCTGCAGTTATTCTGGGCATCTTGGGTGGCATCCTTGGTGCTCTGTTCACTTTCATGAATCTGAAAATTGCTCGTTCCCGTAAGCGACTTCTGTCCAGAATTGAAGCTAAATGGAAACAGAATTCCTTCCGGATGATGGAACCGATTCTAATTATTGTGAGTCTTTTTTTTTTTTTTTTTTTTTTTTTTTTTAGAAATCCTTGAATCCTCATGTTTCCAGGTCATTTCTTCAACCATTTCCGTCTTCCTTCCTTCGGCATTTCAATGTTCTGCGTTTACATGCATGAAAAACGAACACTCACGGGAACTAAGGTGATATTTCCTTCTTGCAATTAAAACAATGAAATTCACACTTGATTTTCAGTCCAAATTGTTTGAATTCAACCTCAAGCAGTCTGCACACTGAATTGAGCGTGCAGGAATACACATGTCCGGAGGGAATCATCGTCAAATATGACAATTACACGTGGAGCAATCGCACTTTCAACCAAGGTGACTTTAAACATAATTAAGAACATAAATTTAAACTAAAATTAATACATTTTGTAGTTGCCACTCTGTTATTTGTTACCGGAGAAGATGCCATTCACCATTTATTCTCGCGCAATACACACCTTGAGTTTGACTACAGTGCTCTCTTCACCGTATTGGTCATCTACTTCCTGCTCGCTTGCTGGTCATCTGGCGTTTCACTCTCTGTCGGATTGGTCGTCCCAATGCTGTATGTTTATTAGTATTTTCTAAAACTGATTCAGGAATTTTTTTAATATTTCCAGGTTTATTGGAGGGCTGTATGGGAGAATCGTGGGCAGGGTCCTTGTCTCACTCTTTGGGGTGTACACGGATACGCAGCCTTTCTGGGCGTGGATGGACCCGGGGGCTTTTGCCCTTGTGGGAGCAGCTTCTTTCTTCGGCGGCGTTTCACGTCTCACGATGTCACTCACTGTCATTATGGTCAGTGTTTGACATATTATGCTAAAGGGATCACAATTTGCATAATTTATGCAAATTTTTACATATCTAATTTAAAAAAATACTGATTTCTTACAGATGGAGATCACCAATGACGTTCAGTTCCTGCTTCCCATTATGGCGGCCATCATGGTAGCCAAGTGGGTGGGTGACTATGCCACCCACCCACTGTACCACGCCCTCCTTGAACTCAAGTGCATTCCATTCCTGGATACTGAACCCGTTATCACATTTGACAAACAGAAAATGTATGACATCTAAAAATTCTGGAATTTTGAATTTTTGAATTTACATACTTTCATCATCTTCAGAGTCAATTTGGAGCAGTTTAGCGTCAGAGATATTTTGCATGATCCACCTGTAACAGTCAACTTGAATGACAATATCAGCCACTTAGCACAGCTCTTACTCAGTTATAACCACGGTGGATTTCCTGTTACGCAAACCACAGAAGAAGGTGACGTCTTCTTTGGATTCATTAACAGGTTCTGATATTTTATTTTATTTTATTTTATAATGTTCACTTTCAATTTCTCCCATTTCGCTGTCAGATTGGAACTGACTGTGTTGTTGAAGAGTGAAGATTTGTTTGTTGCATTACCTGATTTGGATCGTAGCAGCATCTCCATCGCTCATGTTGATTATCAAACGGTAAATAATTATGCTAGAGGGCTAATAATACAATTTATTGCTTTCAATTTTAACCACCAACATTCACAGATGTAATCAAAATGATGTTTAATTTTTTTTTCTCCGAAAAGTTAAAGCTAAGGAAACTAATTTGCTATGGAAATATAATTTTGTCTGTGTGACCATTTTCTTTTTATTTTCCATTCATTAGTTAACGCTGGATAAGCTGCATGATCCAGCAAGTGTTGAGGAGATGCTGAATTTCTACGCCTTCAACTCACGCTATCAAGAGTTGCACTTGAATCTGGTTTGGGCCAAGAAAATGACAAATTAAAAAATTTCAATTTACGATTATTTTCAGGAACCGTACGTGAACCAATCAGCAGTCAGTATACAGGAGAGGTTCTCACTGCATCGTACCTACATTATATTTCGCACTTTGGGTCTCCGTCATTTGACAATTGTCGATTGTCACAATCATGTCGTCGGCATCTTAACGCGTAAAGATTTAATGGGTTTTGCAATGGAGGAGAAACTGGGTCGGGTCATTGAGAGGTTAATGAGAGATGATCAGTCCTGTGTGGAACTGAGTGATCACGGAATTACTAGTTCCTTGCCTTGAAGCAATATCTTGTTGATGTTTTTTTCATTTAATACAGGAATTCACCAATTTGCTAACAATTATTTCTTCATTATAATATTTCAATCTTGCAGAACAAATCTCAGTTATTACTTATGTTGTAAACCAGATTCATATACAGTGTTTGAAGCATAATGATGTCTTAATACTCAACAGAATTGCATATTTTGTTTGTGCTTATACATCTATATATACATTCCAATTCTCTTCTGCCAGAAATCGTTTGAATGAAATTGACACTTTTTTATTTCATTTACCGGTACTTACATATTCTTTGGTTTTCCATGACAATTTATGAACGAGTTATCTCGTTTGAGATAGTGTTGAGAAAGTGCAGAGTTCGTCATTATTTCAATATATCTGGCTTTCAGTGTGCTTATTATTATTATTCATGGCTTGTGCAATAATTATATAAATATATTTTGAAGTGAAGTTTCGCTTGATTGTGTTCAGTTTAGTTATTTGCAGTTGCACAAAATCAGAAATTGATATAATAAAATAAAAATTTATTCTTGCTATGCAGTGAAAATTCATTACTATGACCACATTTTCCTTCTCACAAATATATAGTTATATATTTTCTTTTCTTTTTCTTGTAAATCCGTTCAAAAAGTGTTAATTTTTTGTTGTTTCAAATGAACTATTTACAAGGTAGTGAATTCACATGAATTTTCATGGTTTAATTTGTTCATACATCCTTAATTAGTAACCGTTAATTAAGCCCAATTGAGGTCCAGTGGCGTGGAGTTTTCTTATCATTCACAATATATAGTCAATAAGATATCTGCTAGTATAATAAAGTGCTATGTAACATCACTGGAAAAATGATGGAATAAAATGATCAATTATCAACTATTGTGATTTTCTCTTTGTGATTCTCGATTTTTCGGGTCAATATGTCAAGTCAAAAGTTGATTTGGTGCTCAAATTCCAACCTCAAAGGCTTATTAACTTAAAGATACAAGGTATTGCAGTTTAATTATTTATCTAATTAATTATCTAATGATTTAATGTTGATTAATCTTGTGTCGCAGGCTCTAATTTTCTATCGTGGGAGACGTTATGATTTTACATGGTACCTCTAGATATTTTACATTGTCCTGTATGCTGAGCCACATTGCCTCTACTTCAGAGATTCATCACGTGACTTCGGGTTTCGATTTTGTGACTGATCATCTAAAAAGCGACAAAGTAAGCATCCTCTCCGGTTTAATATGTCTTTGAACGATCAATTCCAAAGAAATTCGGTTCCCATGTCCCATTATCCCAATTCCACGCCTCTTTACCTTGTGACATAGCTCTCAGAAATCGTTTTAAATACCGTCAACTGAAGTCCCCTGTCCTCGAGTTGACAGTACAGCGTGTGTCAAATGATCCGCCCCTCTCCTTCTTGTGACATGTGCAGTTTCTTATCGTGAAATACAAACCTTTACATAACCAGGGGGATAACGCTTTGTATTGATTTTGTTGAATAAATATTTCTTTGTCCATAGAACGATGGATTTATTTTTGATTCTCATATTGAATTAATTAAATTAAATGGATATTTCAGTAGAATTAGATTGATCTATTAGTATTATAATAGCTGTTTAATAAAATATGCAGCTATCTATCTTGAAGGGGCAACAGCTGAACACACAGAACTGAATCAGTTATAAGAGCAGCAAAGACATACGTTTGTGGACTGAGGATCTTTATTAATGCGTTTAATTTCAGATGACGCCACAGGAGGAGCAGGAGAAGCTTCTGGAAGAGGCGTTAGGCGTTGTAAAAGTTCAATCTTTCCAAATGAAGAGATGTCTTGTGAGTTTTCATAATTTATCAACTGTGTTGGAAAAAAATATTTACGCTAAATTTTACAGGACAAAGGCAAGTTGATGGATGGTTTGAAGCATGCGTCCAACATGCTTGGAGAGCTGCGTACTTCAATGCTTTCACCGAAGAGCTATTACGAACTTTGTATCCTCCTTATAACCTGAAATTAACGAGTGCTTTTATTATTTAATAATTTTAAGATTCCTTTACTTGAGTGTTTAGATATGATGATATCTGATGAGTTGCGCCACCTTGAGTTGTACCTTGTCGATGAATTCCAGAAAGGCCGCAAAGTATCTGATCTCTACGAACTTGTGCAATATGCTGGAAATATTGTTCCGCGGCTGTGGGTTTTCATTTTACCAATGGTATACAATCTTAACCCCTCTTTGTAATAACCAGGTATCTTGTGGTCACGGTTGGTGTGGTCTACATCAAGGCCAACGAACTCTCGCGTAAGGATATTCTAAAGGACCTCGTTGAGATGTGCCGGGGAGTGCAGCATCCGCTAAGGGGCCTCTTCCTCCGCAACTACCTCCTGCAGTGCACCAAGAACGTACTTCCTGATGTAGTGACTGAAGCCGCTAGGTTAGTCCATCTATGTTGTAGTAAGAGGCTGTATTTAATGTAATGCGTATTCAGTGAGACTGACACTGGTACCGTGAAGGATTCAATCGACTTCATTCAGCTGAATTTCTCCGAAATGAACAAGCTTTGGGTTCGTATGCAGCATCAGGGCCACACCCGGGAGCGCGAAAAGAGGGAGCAGGAGAGAAGGGAGCTCAGGATTCTGGTCGGAACGAATCTGGTTCGTCTGTCGCAACTGGAAAACATGGATGTGGACACTTACAAGAAGGTTCGTACATCAGTCAAAACGGTAGATTGTCATCAATATATTTTATTAGAATGTTCTTCCATGTATCCTGGAGCAAGTTGTCAGTTGCAAAGATGCCATTGCTCAGGAGTACCTCATGGAGTGCATTATTCAGGTTTGATTTAATCTGCTTTGATGATTTTTTTCATCAGCTTTTTTTACTAGGTTTTTCCCGATGAATTCCATCTGCAAACTCTGAGCAGTTTTTTGCGGGCGTGCGCAGATCTTCACCCGGATGTGAACGTCAAAAACATCATCATCGCTCTAATTGACAGGTCCGTTATACGGTGAAAGAGTTTAGAATTGAACGTAATTGATTAATTTATTTATTTGAAGGCTAGCGCAGTTTGCCATGAAAGAAGAGGGCTCGGGTATCCCCAACGAAATTCAACTCTTTGATATTTTCTCCCAGCAAATTGCCCAAGTCATCCAGGTTTAGTTGTGTCCGTCTCTTTTTAATTAACACGCAATTTTTCATTTGCGACACAGAATCGTCCCGATATGCCGCCAGAGGACATCGTAGCCCTACAGGTGGCGCTCATTAATCTTGCGCTTAAATGCTACCCCGATAAACACGACTATGTCGACAAAGTCTTGGAAACAACAGAAGAAATATTCAATCGACTCAACTTGGATCAGTGAGTATCTAACAATTGTTACTCATCCAAATAACAACCCGACATGTTACTACTGACCCTCCCAGCATCCCCTGTCGTAGTAGATCCACTAGTCCCTCGTATAAACCGACCTCCCCATCCCCTGCCCAGTTGTTATCCTAACTTATGGTATTTTATTTTTCAATTTCATTTGAAGTGGCCCCACACCCCGAACGAAAAACATGTCAGTGCTGTTTCTGTTCTAAAATGAGATATAACCATCATGGTTATATATCATATAATCGTGGTTATGTCATTGATAGTGGTTTTTGTTATTTTGTACGTCTTCCAGCCTTGAGAGTACCAGCGCTGTGTCGAGGGAATTGATGCGTCTGATGAAGATACCGGTCGACAATTACAACAACCTCCTCACCATTCTCAAACTAGAGCACTTTGGTCCGCTATTTGAGTATTTTGACTACCAAGCGCGAAAAATGATGAGCATGTACCTGATCTCCAATGCCCTGGAAAACATGACGACTATTCCGTCGCAGGAGGAGGTCAGTCACACGGCTGATTAATTTATGGTCACGCTTCTTGTCTGCTCAGGTGGACGGCATCCTGGCGCTTGTGTCTCCGCTCGTTCTTGACCAGAGCGACCAGCCGGAAGACGAGGAAGACCCAGAGGACTTTGCGGAAGAGCAGGGCCTCATGGGAAGGTTCATTCACCTGCTCATTGCTGACGATCCCGATCAACAGTACTTGGTGCGTGCTTGTTTCATTTTATTTATTTTATTTTTTTTTCTTCCTCCTCAGGTTCTGAACACTGCGCGTAAACATTTTGGCAATGGAGGCAATAAGAGGATCCGCCACACTCTCCCTCCCATCATATTCTGCGCGTACCGTTTGGCTTACCGTTACAAATCTCTTCAAGATGTCGTATGTTATTTTTGGCTTACCATGCATGGGTATATTGTTATTTTTGATCTCTTGTTTTTTTTTGTTCTTTTTTGGTCATAGGATGACAAATGGGAGAAGAAATGTCAAAAGATTTTCCAGTTTTGTCATCAGACGATAACCGCTCTGACAAAAGCTGAGCTGGTTGAGTTGCCGCTCCGTCTCTTCTTACAGGGGGCGGTTGCCGCCGGTAATATCGATTTTGAAAACCACGAAACAGTCGCTTACGAGTTCATGTCTCAGGTCAGTTGAACTCTTTGATGTATTTTTGTTTTCATGTATCATTTCTTGCACCGATAGGGTTTCTCATTGTACGAGGATGAAATCTCCGATAGTCGCGCCCAGCTAGCCGCTATCACGCTAATTATCGCCACCATTGAGCGAATGTCGTGTTTCGGAGAAGAGAATCACGAACCCCTGAGGACGCAGTGTGCTTTGGCTGCGTCCAAACTGCTCAAGAAACCGGATCAGTGTCGTGGAGTAGGGGTTTGCTCTCACCTCTTCTGGTCTGGAAAAACACAGGAAAATAACGGAGAAGAGGTCATTGTCATTTTTATATCTTGAGAAGTAGAATTTCCAGACTTGAAGGGAAAAACATCTATATAAATGTAATTAAAGATAAAATACAATTTTTGTTCTTAGGAAGAACAAAAAAATACAAATGATTATATATTATATAATGTATTGTTTTCTCTCTGGTCTCAGATGAAGGATGGCAAAAGAGTGATGGAATGTTTGAAGAAGGGTCTGCGCATTGCCAACCAGTGCATGGATGCCTGCGTACAGGTGCAACTGTTTGTTGAAGTCCTCAACCATTACGTTTACTTCTATGAAAAAGGAAACACACAGGTATTTGTGTGGATTTCTGTTTTTTTGAGTATTTAATTAAACGTTTCTTTAATTATAGGTCACTGTGCAGATTCTCAATCAGTTGATCACAAAGATTCGTGACGATCTGCCCAATCTTGAATCAAACGAGGAAACGGATCAGATTAATAAACATTTTTCCAACACGATTGAACATTTGAGATTGCAGATGGAGTCGACGGAGAAAGATGCGCCATCTTATGAAGGGCTTGAATTATGAATACCGTAAAATGACATTCTCGTTTAGTACTGTAACTACTTGTACGCATGGTGTGAATTTTTTTTCTTTCAGATTGCTTAATGTTTTGTGAGATGTTATTTGTTGCATGTTAAATCCTTTGTTTATATCAATGTTAATTATAATTATGATAATTTGCTCTTGAATATGCATACGAGAGTTCAGCTTTTTGTTATGGCGTACTTTGAAACCATTTCTTCATTCTGTGCAATATTCTTGTCACTTATTCTATTCCACCATGTAATGATTATTCAAAATAAAAAAATCTAGAGAAATTAGAAAAATAAATTGTGGAAATTTATCATTTTTTATTCCATTTATTCATTAAATTAACATATTTTATATACAATATAGTTTTTTTTACATTGATATGATACAAATTACACAATTCCAAATCAGCCGTCACTTTTGAGGAGCATTTTTTCATCTTGGATCTTACAACCAAATAAATCTCACTGCTATGGGGAAAACGTATTTGGAGAGTAAGATTGTGAAAAGATTTATCAGGAATGGCACAGAAATGCACTCACGAAAGGAAAGAAGCAAAAGTGGAATATTCCAGTAAGAAGCACAAAATTGAGACCAGCCCGTTTGTGTTAACGCTCAATCTAATGACTTCAGAGATCAGCTTTCGGTCCAACGCTCAACGGAATGGCTCTCAATTCAGTCCGCATGCAAAGGAATTCACCCAATACGGTCATAATCACAACACTAATGGCGTTACATAGCCACCATAGGAGGGTGTATGGGAATCTGGCGTTGTACAACCAACACGCGATGAAGTGGCTGACGTGCGCCGTGGCGGCAAAATCCCAGCACTGCTTAGTCCTCTGTACAACGTACCACAACCCACCAGCGCTGAAAGTGATCAAGAATAATTGAGAAAGTTGTTTAAATTCATACAAACCTTGTTAGCGCATTTAATATGTAAGCAATCATAAGAAGTTTCCCTTGTAAATCTTTGAACTGTAAAACCTGAAATATTCGACAGGGAAAAATTACTATTTTGTTAATGTATTAACTTCTACCAATTTACCTCAAAGCTGAAAAATTGTTCAAGTGAGCAGTAATTTCCGGCGATGAAATCTACGATTGAAATCCAGAATCCTAAACTCAAGTAGAAAACGCATTGGATGGTAACGATTTGCGCTATGATCAAAATTGGGTCCCAGACGGAACTTCGAAATTGTCCAGCCATGGTTTTTGATTGGATGGATAGTGACTAGGAGAGGAGAGTAAACATG
>KB294299.1:76519-89205 GCA_000328365.1 Capitella teleta | reverse complement strand
ATGTGTGTATGTGTGTCCTGCCCACACCAGACACGTCAATCTCCGTCTAATTGGCCAGCATCGCAATCCAGTGGCCTGTAGTAGGCAGCCTTTTGGGCTAGCCAAGGAATGACGAACTGCTCTGAATACGTGAAGTGACTGACCACTGTTCGACGGAAAACTCCCCCATTTCCAACGAACACTTGCTTTTATATTTGAGAAATCGAGTACATGTGGATATTATTTAAAGGGAGCGAGCTTTTACGGCCCCACCTTCACAACATGATCGATACGTAACAACATCGTAATTACATCAAAATAAGGTGTCACAGGTGGTCAGGCAAAATGAGAAACCAGTTAAACATTTAAATTGGTTTGGGGACAGGGGTAACCGTGATCGACATTACCCCCACATTCCACATATGAAATGAGGGGATTACAAGAATAAACAAGCATACAATATCAAACATACAAATTGCAGTGAAGTGAAAAAATATTGAATTCGACGACCATCGATGACGACTATTGAAAGGGAACATGGAAGTATTCTGGTTGAACATGAGATCAAACAGCAGCAAATGCGTACGATGGGAATAAAGAGTTACATGCATGCAGTGAAATGCGGTCACGCGAGCTGCACTGTTTCGGTGCTTGGTACATCGAGATGAGGATGTACGGAATTGCATCAGCATCACGGCGTCGGTGAGAGCTTAGGCGCGACGAAGGGAGGATTCTCTGGCGTCGACTGTGGTGGACCCACGACAATCAGGGTAATGCTCCGAAGGGGATGGGCGCGCTGCGTGGTGGCACCCTCCCACCTCTTGGCCTGGCTTCGGCAGCAATGCAGTCGCTTGCGAAGTCATCGTCGGTCCTGTGTGGATGGGCTTTTGGTCTAAAAGACAGGCAAAATGAGAAACCAATTAGACATTTAAATTCTTTCGGGGACAGGGGTAACCGTGACATGTAGACCACGTCACCTCGCCAGATGTATCGGTGCAACATTCACATGTTTTACCGTAGGCTTATTTCTCGCCACAAATAACAATTGTAAATTGCCAGTAATATATTCAACACATGCTTAAACATACAAGAAAGAAAACAAGATAACTAAAATACATTTTAAATACTGGAATTCAAGAGAAAGTCATTCAGAGTTTTAGCGTTGGAGTGTTACATGTAGTCTAAGTGTTTGATCATGTGCACAATTTTTAAATATGCAATTCAGTAGGCCTATTATTCAACCCACAATATTCACACCCCAACTAAAATCCTTCCCCGTTTCGCAATACATGTACTGTAATTATAAGCATTTTCCCCATCAGTCTGCGCACCTGTTAATCCAGATTACTTTAAAATTGATCTTGGTCTGGTAATTACTAATTACATGAGTGATAATTTCGCCTGTTCTACACGCAAACACAACATTGTATCATTAATGTAAAACGCGAATGTGTGAGCTTATAAGGATTTTCTATGAGCAATGTCATCCAGGCTGAACCACACTCAGAGTGAGAGTGGCGCCCTATAAGTTGTCAACAACTCCCGACGAGTCTCCTTTTGGTTTTCCTTGCCCTTAAAAGTAGGTCACTCAATCTATAACGCCGCACCTCCGCACGCTCTACTGGGTGCCGCTGGTAAGTAGCGACATGCAGTTATATGTACACTGCTGCATGGATACTCAAACACAGCAAGCCAACACAAGCAAAATAGATAGGCTTAATCAATCGGATAGTATTAATCGAGTACGCATTAAACATGATTAGCAAATGCGATTAGAACTCAAACGCTTTCGTGATGATGATTATTATTGAATATGTTTCGTGGAAAGTTCGACTGTTACGTACTGTGCATGATTTGAGGCAAACATGCAGGGGCGGCCCTGGGAGTGGCGTTTGAGGGGGTGGGGTTGGGGGCGCTGAGGGACAGCCAAGCACTCACTGGTATAGGCTCCACCCTCACCGTCCATTCACGCGATGAAACATCCATGAGCGATGAGTTGAGGTGAGGTCAGCTCTATGGATTTCGAACGACAAATGAATCGCAACCGCACATCAACATTTGGCTTCGCGTTGCTCACGAATGGATGGACGACAATTTCAGGAATTCAAGCTGTTCATTTCGCCGTGCATTTCGAATTTCAATCATCACTGACTTGTGAAATTGACTTAATAAAAACCACACAAAGCAATTAAACTTGACAGGATATCTTTATCGTGTACCTAAGGTCCATCGCAGATCAAGACAATGATCGAACTGCGATAATCTCAGCCGACGTTGCCTCCGTTTGCATCAGTATTGAGGGCAAATAATAAAAAAAGAGAGCTCTCGTCTTAGCACTCACTCCTCTTCAGCGACCTCAAGTCCAATGTCAGCATCCTCGTACCAATCCAGAGTGATGTTGAATGGTTGACGTAATAAGGGTGTCTGGGTCAGTGGCCGCCAGTCCCCGAGATTGTCGACGAAAACGATCGAAGTCCTACTGTGCTTTCGAAATCGTCGAGCTAAGCAGAATATGTTGTCTGAATATTCATGTACATCATGTAACACGTAGGCCTACACAGCCGACGATTAGGTTATCGAGATTGCAAGTATACGCCCATGAGTAACATTAGCGTCAATTTCACTGGCATCCGATGATGCTAACGGCATGAACAAATCACAAATCATAAGCGGATAGTGCGACCCCGACTTGGGTTTAGACACTCGGCCTGCATGCATCCGATGCAGAATTGGAAGTTGTTTAACATGATTAAAAATTCATTAAAAGATGTCGTTCCTTTGCAAACATTTCACCAGCATGCAGACTCCAAATGTAGAAAATTCGATACTGAAGATGCAGCTCACACACGCGTCCAAACAAACGCCATGAACCTACAAGACAATTACGACAGTCTGCCGTCTGGTCTCTCTGCTTCGCAAATTACATGTAATGGACTTAAATGAATCCAGATCAGTGCCTCAAGGGTCGTTTGTTTGACGTTGCAGCATCATTGAACCAGCATCGTAGGCTTCAATGATTTGTGATTTACTGTCCTTCCAAAGCATATGTATCAATTAACTCGGGACAACATATTTTAATTATTATTTTGATTTGAATATAAATATTTTTGTGGACTTTAAATCCATATCAACCGACCCGTTCTCTGTATGCCCTCTTGCAATCATCTTCATAACATCAATGTTCGACAGGCTAACGGAATTTAAGGAAATCAGAAGAAAAGAAAATATATTAGAAGAATTAAACAATAGAACAAGAACAAAACAGTTTAAAGTAGATACAGAAAATCAAATCATTATAAAGTAAGGTATAGAAAAAAAAAAAAAAAAAAAAAAAAAAAAAGAGTAAAAGAAGCCGAACGGCCAAAGTTTCATTTATCGCTGTGTACTTAAAGCCAGCATTTAGCCAAAATTTTGGACTGGTGCTACCCAAGGAATAATTATCCGGAATAATATACGCTCGCGTTGTAGAGAGAAAACTAGTTCTGTCTAACACCAGAACTGGGTTTTCGTTATATGTTTATAGGTTTATGTTATTATGCAAATCACGCCAGATTCCTTACCGCTCCATATAAAACTAGTTAATCCTTATTAAATTACGCGCATAGGACACATTTATCACAATCACATATACCAATAGATCAATTCCCAAGTTCCAATATTATTGTATGTGTATATATATGTTAATTTTCAGTATAAATGAGCCACAGTCACTGCGGTCACTGCCGGTGAGTGTTGCGTTTGATGTCGTTCGACCAATTTGCTGTGGTTGGTCCAATGATAGAAAGGACACTTACGTGGCCCTTCACGCGATAACACACCATTCACCGTATTTACTGCGTGGGAAACGACAAGCTGCCCTGGATAATGCGAGGGAGATAGCGAGGTAATCGCCCCTCCTTGATTGTTATACCCTTTTGTTGTACTCTTTTATTCTGAGCAGTACCATAAATGTACTACGTGAGTACGTGTATTTAGGTATAACCTCACCCCTCACCAATCATCTCAATCAAGGTCTTTCAAATTAAAAGGCGGTGTTAGAAAACGCTGTATACGATTATGATATTATTCTTTGCATCTACTCTTAAATTTAGTTAATAATATCATTTCATGCTTATACGTAAAGTACGAGGGCCTAACATAAAACACGCGATACCAGAGCCGGGAAATTTGGAGGTTAGGTAGAGCAACTATTCACATCATCACATGTAGCTTTGTTACTTCTCTGGCATAAATGGTTTCTAATTGAGCGCCCTTCTACAACCAAAGCCTTATTTCGGGTGCCTCTCATTACCCCTTTTCGTAACATCTGATCGTTGGTTTTAATTGAGTACACTGCTTGTCAATTGGCTTTGCTACCATGAAAAATAAATGTATTTAGTTGACACAGACATATACTTCAGGCGTCTGTTGCTGCCTTGTAAATTTGTCTTACTGATTATTTAGTTTATTATATGTCACTATACATGTGTGTGTTTGAATGGATATTTTAAAAGGACAAAAATAATGGTGTATCCATATATTTATGCCCTAATCTGGATAACTATATCCCTCTACTCTAACAATTTGATAATATTTACATTCCAAACATGGTACTACAATATCTCATGAAAGGAATATATGATATGCTCTTTTGGGAAGATAAAATAATGAGCTCAAGTTCTCTTTTGCTGAAAAGTAAAAATACCTTTAAAAAGTTGCTGGGAGCGCTTTTACGAGACCGTTACACCTACTAACTTGGCACATACATGCAAATTAAATGTGTTTAGAAAATATTTGTATAATTCACTAAATGTTTTCCTGTTTTTATTCATGTGTTAATTTATTTATTTATTTTTAATTAATTTATTATTATTATTATTATTATTATTATTATTATTATTATTATTATTATTATTATTATTATTATTATTATTATTATTATTATTATTATTATTATTATTATTATTATTATTATTATTATTATTATTATTATTATTATTATTATTATTATTATTATTATTATTATTATTATTATTATTATTATTATTATTATTATTATTATTATTATTATTATTATTATTATTATTATTATTATTATTATTATTATTATTATTAATTTAATTTTTTTTTTTTACCAGAAGGAACACACATTTAGAGCAGTACTAGTGGACTTTTCTGGACTTCAATTGACCATTTCATAATAATTTCAACAAATTGTTACTAACGCGGGTGTTTTTCATTGCTTTGGTGAAAATACCAAAGGTATCCGTCGCTTATTAACAGTCTAAAATCGATTTTGATGGCAGATAGGCTTGATCAAGCCTATTGGTCGGTTCTGCCCTGAGAACACAGCCGGCGACATCAACCTAATAAATATACCGGAAGTACTTTCCCGTGGGAATTGGCGCAAACGCTAAAAATCTTGCGTTGAATTCATCTACGCATATATTATGATTGCATAACACTATAACTATTAAAATGAAGTATATAGCTACCTGGAGTTAACGTCCAACGGGGTTCTATAAAGGCTCCTAGCCTATTCGGGGTCATTTCCGAAGTAATCTGAACCATTCCGATTGTACCCGACTCGACAAAGTTGCTTTTGCCGACTTGTTCGTCATCGGGCATTGGTGCGATATTATGGGCATTTCACTGGATGAATAGATCTATTGCACCTAAGCATTTATATTTCAGCTGTGGCAAAAGATAATTGAATGGCCTGTTCATCAGTGTTACGGCCAACTGTAGTAATTCTAAATTTAATCAATCTAATTCTAAAATCTCACATGTATATTTACTCTGACCAAAATTAAAGTCAAAGCTAAATGTATTGAGCAAATTCCTGTACACCATATATAAAGCCGCATGCAATACGTTTTAATTCAACAGAAGTCGCCTATAAATTTGTAAGTTGCGTATTGTCTCTTTATCCCAACTAATAATTATACTCTTTCATTTATAGTGTGAAGCGTGCGTAAATACTACAATTAAACGCGTTCAAAACAAGAGGCCGTGTTTGTTTCACCTGGGCCATATTTGGGCATTTCGACGGACGGCCGAGATAATCTGTATTGGGCAGATCTGTCCGGTCATATTAATCTCCTCTGAGAAAAGCCACCAATTGCATATGGATTCCTATCTCTGCCATAGAAGCTAGTACTTCCGGTATTTGAAGTTGCATCATGGGCCTGTATACATATGTCTGCTGTGGGACATGTTCCTCATATCCATAGCCTAGGAGTCATTTGGAAATGATATATTTATAGCTGCATATGCTATTTATTGGGAGTCGACGAATACAGCCACTCAAAAAGGGATTTCCTCCCCTAACTTGAAAAATTTGCGCCAACATATCAAAATGTCTGTGAAGGGCTGCGTACACCGGCGCGGGCGCACAAAATATAGTCAAAGCATATACATACATACATGTAGCAGGGCTTGAACGCTCTCGATGGATAATAGCAAGGTCTTGTTACGTAATGCCCTTATTTCACACATGAAAGTATATTTTGCAATTATCGACGATATTTATTAGGGATTTTCAGAATGCGTTCGTAGCGGTTGTGAATTTGTCTCCAGTTGTATTCTGAGATTAAGCTACGACGCACAGACAGAGTGAAGAGCATAGGTAGCAGCACCAACACAGTCAGGATCCGAGGACAGCCCACTGTGGTGAACCTTATGCTCCTGTTTAATCGAATAACGTGTGTGATGTAATCCAGTTCTGACATGGAGGCATATCTGGCCTATGAATTAGCCCCACAGCCTACAGTTCTCTTCACAGACGGGACGGGGTCATGAGAAAGACAAATAAGAACATTTTCGGTCAGCTATTGAAAAGTCAAACAGAGGCTATCGCCACTACCCAGTGAACAGCACCTTTATTGTAGATGGCGGTTAACTATTGCACGTTGTTTTGTGGCCCACTCATGCTACATACGATGAAATATGCAGAAGGTACACCTCGTTTGTCCTCCGTCACTTCGGCAATGCGCTAGTCGTATTCGATGGATATGAGACAACGCTGTCCACCAAAACCACAGAGAGGAACAGGAGGATGGCTAAGGGCATCTCACGAGAAATAATTTTTGATGGAACAATGACTATGACATTATCTCAAGAGTCTTTTCTAACGAACAGAAATTACAAATCACGACTAATTGGATTGCTTCGTGATCTCTTCAAAGACCTTGATGTAAGAACATTTCAAACCGATTCTGACGCAGACGCAACGATTGTATAAGCTGCCTTGACACATTCTACAGACGGACAGACAGTTGTTGTCATTGGTAACGGCACAGATCTGCTAGTTATGATGGTCGCCCTCGCTACACCTTCAATAAACGTGTACATTTGCAACACTACAAAGGGACCCAAAATATTCAGCATAAGAGTCATACAGAGAAGCATCGGAGAAGTGTCGAGCTATCTTCTAGCTTGTATGCTGAGAAGCCGGAGAAACCCAAAGCTGGGATAGAGAATGATAGAGAAGAATTCCTCTTAAAACTCTATGGCTCTAACAAACTTGGGGCTACACTCGACAAACTCAGACACTACAAATACAAGCAGGCCATAGAGAAATCTTCATTGACCTCCACCATAAAACTCGAATCTCTGCCACCAACCAGCGCTGCTGCTGCGCAGCATTCCCTGCGTGCCTATCATCAGGTTCAGACTTGGCGTGGGAAGATGGTTGATGCAACAACATGGGGTTGGCGGATCGGTGATGGGATTTTGGCACCTGTAGAAACCACAAAAGGAGTTGTCCATGAGAACTGCTTAAAATGGTAGCATGCGGCTGTAAAACGCAATGTAAGAAGAGCTGCGGCTGTAGAAAACTTAAGACTCAAATGCTATCCATGTGTAGTCATTGTGAAGGGGAAGCCTGCTCCAACCGCCTGGAAGACCTCTGATGCTGAAATGTATGCCGGTTAGTATATGAATTATCTCAACCTGATTCGAACTTAAACTCCTCCGACAGAGCGTTAAACGCGGCTGGCACCCAAAGGTGTAAGCATATAAACTTTCCCAAGTGAACCGAATTTTTAATTTGGTGAATGCATTGGTAATGGAAGGATTTTTCCGATCAGAAAACCGTGGCAGGGGTACTGTTTAGGGTGAAAAATTCAACCCTACTAATTCCTCACCATAAGCCGACCGAATATTGAGAGTCAGACGTTCTAACCACTAGACCAAAGTGCCTAGTGTACAGTATACTCCAGCGTCGTGTTCACTCCCAGCAGCATTTGAGCAGCAGAAGCAGAGCACTACATCTGAAAATGACATTCTTTTTGAGTGATTTTGAGGTAATGTGCACATCCGGACTGAAGTAGGCTTCGTTGGGATGTATGGATCAGCTCCTGAGTCAGTCAGTAGTGGTGCTAAAACAATAGAACGCATTTAGACACCATCGTATAATTTATATCATAATATTATGGTTTGTGGCCAAAGACCATTATTGGAGTAATATCTCTACTGTGACTATTCGTGTGGCAAAGCGAGACTTTGATTGGTTAACATTATGCATGTACGGTATACTACTCTAGTAGAAAAGCATTTTGGTTTATGGTCCTCTCGAAAGGTCAGATTCATAACGCTCGCTCTCCTTAATTTCAGAGCACTCACTTCTCGGTCATTGGGTCTTGGTCACATCTTGTGGAGTTTCACATCTGCCACCCCAGTCTCCTCTTAGGATTATCAGCACACGTACATTATCTTCTCGAAAGTGCTTCGTCCAAGTAGGTTCCATCATTATGTAATTTTCTGTGGGTTCCATCAATTAGGCTATGCTAATAATAAGCAAATGACCGACGCAACCGCGCAGGTTCATCCGGATTTCACAACTCGTCTCCTATAACCCTAACCCTTATGATACTCCATAGAAGTAGTACACATGTACATGTCTATTCTATAAATAATTTGTATATACTGAGCAACAAAAGAAAGTATACACTTTTATATTTATTATGATGGGCTCAACAGGATTTGAACTCTTCTTAATCAGTTACATGTGTCCTAAATGGTCACTCAATGAATTCATGAAGAGAAAAGAGGAAAAGTGTGCTTGGTCGAACAAAAGTAGAGATGAACAAAGATTGTTGTTCATTTCAGATATCTCCAAAAATCATGCCTGGAAATTAATCAACATAATTTATTTGATAACCACCCATACCTTCACACCTGAATTGTTTCGGCAGTTCTTGGGTTGTTTGACATCTTCCGTTTCTCAATGCACCCTCTTGAGCTCGTTGGAAAAAAAAAAAAAAGGTGCGCTATACGAATAATTCAGGCTGCTGTTCCTGTACGACATGTTTCGCGCTTTTTAGCTTTACCAGGGCTACACTGCCCACCCCCGTCTACGCTTCACCACCATAGGGACAGTGGAAGAAAGATTCAGGTCTGGGAGATATAGGGTTACGACCAGGAGGCAGGACCCTACAAATGCTGCAATCCGTCCATCTACCTGACTGCAGACGATATCGTCGGATCCCACGGGCCACGTCCATCAACGATCACAGTTTTTAGGCATTTCTTATATTTCAATAAACTAATCATTCCATCTATATGTTTTGACCCCTGCCCAACATTCAACATCCTTGCTGATTCCACGTGACCACCAGAAACTCCAACTTCCGAATAATTAATCATGGATGAATACCTAACACACACACTAATCATATATCCACGATAAATTTACTTTGCATTACTCTATGAGCTTTTCAAGACATGCATGTATAGTTTCTTTTGTTGCTCAGTATATATGCTACATGTATAGCCGCAAATGCTTGCATTTTATTGATGTACAGTGAAACCTGTGCTAGCGACCACCTGTATTCAGTGACCACCCGTACAACGCGACCAGAGACTGGTCATTATGGGCCCAAATTGACACTTGATCCTGCATATAATGACCGGTGCCTGTTGGGCTAAATCGACCATTCACTCGCGCGGCACAACTCGGGTCACGATTTTAGAAGCTCCTCTTCCCGCCCCCGTCTCCCGGTCTGAATATGATTTCTTTGATGAGAAGAACAAAGCAGTCGAAAGAACGTATATAACAAGCATGGTATAATCCAATTAATTAATCTTTCCACCACTTGTCGGTTGAGGTAATTTATATTTTCGTTGGTTTGTGCACTGATACACCAGTGTTGTGCATCGATGCATGCTTCGTATCTCCGTGTCACTAAAAGTTAGCTTCTATCCGCAAATGTATATGGCTTACATTGATGACTGTGAATTCTACGCATTATGGCTTTATGCGGTGCACATTTTATTGCTTGTGCCTGGATACCTCAAATTAGTGCTACTCAAATGTTTGTTCGTGACGCTAACATTCCTAGTCCTAATTCACCCTATGCAATCTATCGTATCGCTTTATATGTCGACTGAACGAGTCACACTTAAAAGTTAATGGCGACACTGAATGCTGCAACTTTAAAATAAAAAAAAAGGACATTTATGTTTGTTTTGTTCGGCGGTGATGTTCCCATGTACAACTAATGCATCTTTGTTTCGTCTTTTCTTTTTATCTAGTTCTAGTATTTTAGTTAAAAGGAAATGCGACTCTTCGGTTGCTAATATGCCAACACCACATTCCGGGAATTATTGACTTCAATTTATCCCATAAAGGTTCATTATTATGGCGATAAATTAGGGGTGTGCCAACCATGGCAATGCAGTGAGTTCACTATTCTTAAAAAAATAAGTTTGCAAAGACTGCGATGACCATAACATGCAGGGTGTGGGTGAGCATTATTTTGCTGAAATTGTCGGATCTCCGAATATTCATAACCCGGATGTTGGATATTTTATTGGGATCTGAGTTCCAATCTCACCTACCTGAGCCGATTTATCAGAAGATTCTCTGCAGATATTGGTCGGTCGCATTCCTCTCCAAGTTGCACATCCAGTAAATATGTCTGTCTTGAAGCAGTCCTTGCCCTGAGCTCGCCGGATTTGTCAATTCTGTCGGTTTGCAACGTCGGCAACCCAAATAATTTCGATGATTTTCAGCCGTGGGCATGGTAATGTCGCTCACTATTGTGCCTCTTGACATAATTTCTCGATCAAAATAAAAAATAAAAATAAAATAAGTACATCACCCATAATAATGGTAATTTATTTGATAACTACCTTCACACCTGAAGTGTTTAAAACATAAAAGAAGTAGTACCCTAGTGATGGTGAATGTGGAATCATCGAGAGACTCACATACAATCATGGCTCGCTTTACATCCTGGAAACTAGCTACCAAAAAGGCTTATGAGTCGAGGTTGGAGGCATGGAGTCCGATCTGTACAAGATCGATCGAAGCTGAACTTAAAGGGATGGGGAACTGAATTTTAAGTGATGTTCTATTGACTCATAGCACCAATTGATAGCATTCCGTGCCAAAAACACCACGCCTGGATGCAAGCGTAAGGAAATAATGCATTTCCGAATATCGGGGTTAGCATTGCGCCTATGGGAGAATGGCTTCCATTACGAAGTATAGGAGGCAAACGTCAGCTGAAGGCTTGCCATGATTGGTCCCGTTCCCCTCGTGAAGCTATCGATTTCAACCAATCAGAGCAGATCATCTTCGCCATAAAAGGACATCTTAGTTGTTTACGAAACGAAAGCCCATGCGTGGTGCACTCTGGCTGACCTTTTTACTGTTTCAGGATGAGAAACATGGTAGGTGTCCCAGAAAATCGCTTGTTAAAATAAGAAAAATAGCGAAAAATATTTTTTTTTTTCGCGCCTGACTGGTGGCAAAATGATTATTCTATCTATTTCCGAAAAGGAAAAAAAAAAAAAAATATCCAGGGGTTTAGTCGCAGGACACGCTAATATGACGAGACCCATTGTGAAAGATGGGGAACTCGGTGTCCTGACGTCACGCCTAATTAGCAATATACTAGTATCTCCCGCGAAATCGTTAGCGATGATATTCCTTGTGTGGGCCAGGCATAGGAATCATTTTGGTGCATCAAATAACGACTCAAAGTCCATTTTTAACCAGTTCTCCCTCCCTTTAAGAAGCACAAATATTTTTTTTTTTTGTCATTGCATCAATTTTGTGTTCGCTCTTTTGGACATCACATGGTGGTACGGTGGTGCTTTTATGTTTCAGTAAACGTCACAAATTTAGACCACACTCATCACGGGTGACCCTGCTTTTAATCAATAACAGGAAAGTAGCCGTGCCACCCATTTCGACTCGCTTCCTAATCCTATAGTATTACTATGAAGCTAATGCCGCGAGCAGAAAGGCACAGAATTTGGTTAATATTTAGGTTGCTCGACATGTAATTAACACAAATGTGAAAACAACAACTCAGTTCTTGCGCGTGTGCCATTCACTATTGTCAAAGGACCCTCGGATTTCAATAAAATACCCATATATCTTTCAACCTTTCACACAATTCACAGTTCATAGGCCTACATAAAGTTTGTTGAATTTTAGGATTTAGACTCGGAACTTTACTCGTAAACCTGTGCGATATGCTTTGGTCATGATTTAGGGTAAATTTTTTCTTGCCATTGGCGCGACCAGTGATAACGGTTTTTGCGCCCAGGATTTAAAGGATTTCAAGGATTTGTCATTTAACAAAATAAATAATTTGTCATTAGCTTATACTTGAGACTTAATGTCAATTGAATCAACCCAATACTTGCTTGGCCTATAAGTATAGTCAAAGATTCTGTAGCTTCGTTAAGATTGCACACTTTGCGATTTTGTG
>KB294299.1:41959-75285 GCA_000328365.1 Capitella teleta | reverse complement strand
ACCGGGGCTTCGGATATTCGGACAAATTCAATATTCCCCCAACACTATATAATATATTATTTCTTGTAACCTGTCAACATAATTTGATTTTGCTTTGCCTATACTGATATACCAAGTGGGTGGAAAGCAAAAAAAAATAAAAAATAAAAAATAAATAAATAAATAAATAAATAAATAAATAAATAAATAAATAAATAAATAAATAAATAAATAAATAAATAAATAAATAAATAAATAAATAAATAAATAAATAAATAAAAAAAAAATTAAAAAAATACATGAAATTACTGTATCTTTGAAAACATATATACTTATTTTTTGCTTTAAAAAAAAATACTTTTTTTACTGATACAGGTATTACATACATCATAATGATATGATAATGATTATATTAATGGTTGATATTATTTTGTATGATTATTATACTGATGTTATAATTGTTGAATGACAAATAATAAAAGTTTGTGAACTTGATTCGTATTTTCTGATAAACTAAAGTGCTCATCATCGCCAAATCGACACTCTCGGGACGACGACCTATTCTTCAATGCGTTATATCGCTTAAATAATTTATCAAAGGCTGTACATTGTATTCGCCTTGCTGTCGTGTTGCTGAAGAGGTAGGCGGAANANAAAAAAAAAAAAAAAAAAAAAATAGCGCGTAACTGTGAAAAAAAGCCAATGACGGCCGTGTTAATTAACTCAGCGATCCGACCTTCGTCGCCGCTTGGGGCGCTGCTTCGCCGTGCTAACCATTGCGTGAATAGGGAGTGTCCAATCTTAACGAAGCTACAGAATCTTTGGTATAGCCTACTCATCAGATGTGAAATTCTCACAGATAGCGCTGCGGAAAAAAATCTTAAATTGCAAGTGCATTTACTATAAGTAATCATTATTTTCAAACCAGATATCAAAAGTAACCAAATCTAACCCCGGAACCGCCAGAAATAGTCGATTCTCATAATTGTGTCAACTGTCTACTACCACATCACACTTGCGAAAATTCAGAAGACGGTCTTTCACCGCCTCCAACTCCCGACGTAGCTCCAGTTCCACTTGCTCCTTTCTCTTGAGGCGATCTTGCAGACGGTTCACTTTGCGAGTCTGGATGTAATGCACACTGCGGAGGGTGGTCAAATCTTTCTGCACCAAAGCGAGTTTCTTGTTCGCTGAATCAAGCTCGTTCTGAAAATGGCGTGGGGCAGGGGATGGAGGAAGCATTGGGGAAGCATCCAACTGAGAGCTCACTTCATCCTGCCCAGTATGGTTTGGGATGTCCTGAGCATCAGGGTTAGGGATGTCCTCAGCATCAGGGAGCCTCTTCTTCTTCTTAGTTGGAGAGATTCGCAATCGTTTTCGAGGTGGAGGTCGCTTCGGTGTCCGCGACGGTGGGGGCTTTGGACAATGGAAAACCGTTGGAACAGCACCTTCCATGAGACTGGACTGTGCTATGTCGGTGGGACATGCATATGCCGAAGTCTTGAAGTGAGTTGAGCAGAGATACTTGTGCTTCACATTTTTTAAGTCGAGATCTCCCCTTCGACAATTCGTGATCCATTTCAAACACCTGGGGGATAATTATGATTAATAATTTATTTTCAATAATATTAATAGCATAGAAGCAGCCTGAGTATGGAACTCAAAGTTTAACATTCACTGACCCTGGGTGACTGTCAGTCAATCTAAGTCTATCGAACAATCGAAACGCAAACTCTACATTATAATAATTATACGGAGTCATTAAATTTTTAATTAATTAATCATACGCCAAAAAAATAATTTCAGCATTAGACTAATATAAATACATTACAGATGCCGTGTCCTTTTCATTTAAAATATGGTAAACAACGAGTAATCGTTACTGACACGTATCCGGGTCAACAGGTACTTACAGTTCAAGTTTACTTTGTGGGTTAGGAAAGCGATGAAAACGGACGTATTGTCGGGTCCTGTCGTCGATATCTCTCTCCGATCGATTGCCACAGTTTATTGCGTTGCAATATCTGTAACTTTTTGACGCTTTCCTCTCATTAAACGATGAATTGTTGGCCATTTTGCTCTGTCAGTCAAAACGGCTGCCGGCACGATCCAAGATGGCGGATGTCAACAAAGCCGAAGAGTTCCGGAAATTGACGAGTCAACTTCCGAGGCGCTTATGCAATCTTCAGTATGATTCATCTTGGGTCCAAAGTGACAGTTGATTGTATGCTGCATGTATACGCCCCGAAATGGCCAGAGTTGGAAACAGGACTGTCGGAGTCCATGATATTTGCTCTGGAGCAGCAGCTGAGGGTGAAACAGGCATCGTGGTCTTGGAGGTGACAGTCGTATGGACTTCTCTGTAGGGCCTATTGGAGATTCGGTGTAATCTGAATGCCCCGGTATAACCAATACAACAGTGATGTCCACCTGGTGGGCACGCTTATTCATAATTAAAATCATAATTAGAGAGTGTGACTCATTTGTGGTTCTATGATTTGACCATATGTAATGTAATATAAGTTGGATTTGCTTTGAGTAATCCTCCCTTGCCTTTTTTTTTTTCCTGCTCTTGCGTCTGAAATAGATTGGGATTAGACTAGTCCAACATTGGGCCGGACAATGACCCAAACACTATATTAATAGGTCTGCGGACCAGGGGGCGTAGCCAGCACTGAACTATATATAATTGTTGCCCTGGCCTGGCTGTACGCCCCTGCCTGGACTACTTACCCAATTTACCAAACTGTCGGCAACTGTATAACACGTGTCAGTGAATCCAGCTCATCCAGAGAGATCGGTATATTAACTCTTAGGTCTATGCTACTCATATTCCTATAATTATTTATTAGACGGTATCGGTGTCAGTAAACACGAACAGAGCGATCCGATTTATTGCTGAATGATTAAGCTCACATCATTTTCATTTCCAATTTGCGAAAATGTGGTTATAACTGTGTGGTTATATGGACTTACGGATCCGAAGTTCAAAGGTTTCTCTGAAGAACGAACCTGTTGTACTTATCTATAATAAATTAATAATTATTATATCGCTGCGAAGTCTTGTGGTTGTTTAGTCTGCATGAGAATATTCAACATAATTTGTTTATATATTTCACCTGTGGGTGCAGAATTGAATGTAAATTAGGGCCTACAACCCCTACATAAAATACATCGTCGATCCTTCAAGCGCGTGTCAGAAATCGAGTTCGCTTAAATGAACGCAGGTAAACCAATGCAAACCAAAACACTAAATTGGATAAATTATCCAAACTAAAGCTTACAAAATAAAATCTAAAAATATTAATAACGTACAACAGTAACATTAACCATTAATTAACACGCGTTAGCCAACACCAAGAGCGGGAAACATAATTAATGGACGATTCCGAAACTCTCCGACGAGTCTCGCGTAGCCCCAAGCGAATATCGGGGTCATCCGAGGTCATGGTCGATTGCTGAGCAGCAAAGCTCCGTCGCTCGCATCGGGCTGCAGCAGTTGTGGATAATATGCTCACAGATGCAGCAGTCTATATGTAACACTTGTTATATGTTGGTTATGGATTTAAGGTTGAAGTGTGAGTGTCCAGCTTCACTCGGCTGATTCTATTACTCGCTGTCCATTCTTGGAGGTGGTTGTTTTCCGACGTGGATCAATGGATATACGTATTTTTGTTTGGATGTGCCAGTGATGGCCTTCACCTCTCACGATTCCAAGGAATCAAGTCACCGTGGCTTTTACTTTCAGCTCAATTGGGGTTAGACACGCGCTTTGTAATACACTAGTTGACTGTTTATGATGTAGATAACACATTTGTGTCGATTATTAATATTCGTAATTTCGGTGCAACGAGTGCATGACCTCAAAAGGCAAACAAACGAGGTCAACACATTGGCACCATTATCCTCAGTCACATTATGACATAGTACATTCTGACATAGGACTAAATTCCAGGGTATTCCAATCCAGGGCGTTTAATTATTAATTGTCGCATCATATTAATGCTGGCTGCTAGTGTGCTATACATGTTGATCGCGAGGTTAAAGCCAGTTCCAGTCTTTAATCTTTTTGCGCTGAGGTTTTCAGGTTTGCTGTCATGCACTGATTCTTCATGTATTTAAGTATGATGTTGATTTAACTTTTTTTAGGACTCAAAGTCCCATTTTTCCCCTTTACTCGATCGTAAACAATCACTGTTATTCGTGTCGCCTTCAGTTACATGTATGATGTATTACACTTCTTCTTCTATATGACTACCTGCGTACTAACTAAGACTAAGTTAGTAAGTAGATTTAATTATTATCGGGTATATTATATAATATATGCTCCTCTAATGCCCTTGGATATACTTTGCCAGGCTCGATCGTTGTATGCATCATTACATGTATTAGTGAATGGTATAGAGTGTAAACCTTTGTAATTGACCGGAACTGTTACTAATGGTTAAGGTCAGGTTGTTTTGTTACCAACACATTTTCAGGTCAATTCTGAAGCCGTTGCCATGCCCCCATTAATATTGTTTGGCCAATTGGTTTTATTATGACATATTACACAAATGTAGATTTAGGTAATTAGGCCTCTTTTCTGCTGCTTGATCAGTTGAGCTTTAATTTGTGTCAAAATATGAAGAAAGTGGCTGTCGTTGCATTCTATTGAAATCCCAGGGTTGTTGAATGTTTTAAATATGCATAATTATTGTTTTCATGAATTTGCCTTCATTTATTAATGCTTTATAGTTTTATGGTAACTTTTAAAACAAAGCATTATAAAATTAAATATTTTGTTGAAGCTGCATGTACATTGGAATCAGTACATTTACTTCTAATGCATGCACCATACATATTTTATGGTATTAATACCTATAACTGTATAGCATACAATATATTGTTGTACATGTACCGGCATCAGCATAATTATATGCATTGATCATGTCGCTAAATATTCTTATTGAAGCTGATCATATGAGAAAAATATATTCAAGGTTGTCTGCTTGGTTCTAAACTTCAAAGTGTCCTTAATAATTGCATTTTCCAAGTATTGCTAACTATACAGTGATTATTGTCAATTGTATTTTGATGAACAGCTTTTTTCATGTGTATTGGCACTGAGTAGGATGAGAATAAAACTGTCTGCCTGTGAATTGGCTGATAGGTGTTTACTCAATTGGCCTTTGAACATCATTTATCATGTAATATAAACTGCAGTTCATGCCTTATCTTGGTCGGTAATACCAGTATATGTAGGTCATTTGACCTTTTTAGGCTAAGCAATATCATAGGACTCTAAATTTAACAAAGTAAAGTGACTAATTATTATCAGTGACTAGTTAGTGAAGTGATAATTATATAATATTGAACTGTTTGTACTTTGATGCTTAATTTGCTGTCAGAGCCAAGGTCATTGTTCTCGTGAACTGTAATGCACTGAATTACAGTTCTGTGGTGTTTTGAGTGTCAAGTTTAGATCGAGTGGCATTACCAGGAAAAAGCTGTATTTTATTAGTTAACTTACGTTTCTGTATGTTTTAGTTACTAATTTATAAACCGATATATTAATTTAAAGAATAACTATATACTGGTATATTGCAATTTGTATTCATTTTTTTTTTTTTTTTTTTTTTTTTGATGAAAGGGATACTACAGGATTATATTCTTATTATATAATTTATTATCCATGTTCTCATTGTTATGTTATGAGGAACGTTGTCGCCGTCTCTCTTGAGTCAATTATGTTCTTGATTTGATGTTTATTTGCACAAGAGATTTGCAAATAGCTTCATCCACTCATACCTTTCTGACGATTGTTTCATTTGCCTTTGCAGTTGTCAGTTGGATAGCGCCAGTCACCGTGTTTTCTGATGCCGTTTCCAAATGATCGACTTCATAGATAATCACCTGGATGAGATTCGGGATGCTCTACCTGACCTTTCACCTCGCATGATGTCTCACAAATTGAATGGCCACTTGCACTACCAGGGCCCTCCCCCCCATCACCATATCCTCACCCCCCCTCGTCCCTCAACTTCATCGGCAGCGTCAACTTCCTCGGTGGCAGACAAACTCAGTGCCTTCAACAGTCGCGTCGACTATGACTGTCCAGGTGCCTTCAAACCGAGAGACTACTCTTGCAAATCCAGCTACGGCAGCTCCTCCCGCTCGCCCATCTCAACCAGTCCGCTCGTCATCCAGGGGCCAGTTCCAGCCTCAGAGGAAGCCCACATCAACCGCCTGCTTCAGCGTAACAATCGCTCCTACTCGGATGGCTTCCACGAGCGGTCACCATCCGAGTTCTTTCCCCCGGCTCCGCGGAGAGACTCCTTTGAGTTCCCGACCACGTTTGACTTCAGCTCCAGCGCGAGTGGCATGGACGTGACCATCAAACAAGAACCGGTCGACGAGTACTCTCAGCCGGACTCACAACAGCAGCAGCAGCAGCAGCAGCGCAAGGGCTTCGGCTCCAATTGTCAGAGTGATCACGTGACTTCGTCTGGACGGAACCGTGGCGCTGGGAAGGCAAATGAACCTCGATTTGAGTGCCAGGTCTGCGGGGATATTGCCGCCGGTTTCCATTGTGGAGCGTACGTCTGCGAAGCTTGTAAAGTGAGTATTTGTTTCTTTCTCAACGAGTATTATTATAGATTTGTTTTTTTAATTTCATGGTGATCTCATTTTTATGCAAATTATTTTATATGAATTTTGTATTCAGACCCCGTTGAATGATACATTCGTATATTGTTGTTAATCAACTCATGCTCGGCTGGTGGGATTTTATTATGTTGATATCTTTTATTTCAGTTATGTAGTTGTCAATGTATTTAATTAAATTATTGTATAATGGTGCAGTAATTCATTCTCAGCTATTGATAATTATTACCTGGGAACTACTGTACTGTTATAATGCTTGGTCTATATTCACGCTTTTAAATTATTACTATTGGGAACCAAAGTAATCAAATAGTGAATAGAGCTCAATTTTTAAATGTACAATGTTAATTATATATTATTATTATTAATTAGCATTCCATTCAGCGTTGGCATGGTGTGTAATTATGCACTCACTCCCAAGAAAATCGAATCGTTCCGCGGCTAATGCCTGTGAATAATTCTTGGAATTAGATGTAATTATTATTCTTGGAATCGGAATGACGTTAAGCTGCATTTTCTGGAGAATTATCTTAATTATCTAAAATACGCTGTAACCCTCAGGGTTCGACTGTGAGCGTTACCTGTTCATCTCTCGAGTCTAGTTTATTCTGTCTGTTTGTATTATTATGTACCTTTTAAAAAATCTATTTATTGCTTTTACACGCTCTGTTTAATTTCATAACCTATACGCCCTTCCCTTTAATGTCAGTCTGTCATTAGCTGACAGCATCAGTCGAATTTATCGCACGTGTTTTACTGTTTACTCTGTCTATGCGTGGCATTGAGCTGGGCCGAGTTCTCTGCTCTTAAAGGGAGGGAGAACTGGTTAAAAATGGACTTTGAGTCGTTATTTGATGCACCAAAAATGATTCCTATGCCTGGCCCACACAAGGAATATCATCGCTAACGATTTCGCGGGAGATATATTGCTAATTAGGCGTGATGTCAGGAGCTGTGATGAAACACCGAGTTCCCCATCTTTTACAATGGGCCTCGTCATATCAGCGTGTCCTGCGACTAAACCCCTGGATATTTTTTTATTTTCTTTTCGGAAATAGATAGAATAATCATTTTGCCACCAGTCAGGCGCGAAAAAAAAATTTTTTTTCGCTATTTTTCTTATTTTAACAAGCGATTTTCTAGGACACCTACCATGTTTCTCATCCTGAAACAGTAAAAAGGTCAGCCAGAGTGCACCACGCATGGGCTTTCGTTTCGTAAACAACAAAGATGTCCTTTTATGGCGAAGATGATCTGCTCTGATTGACTGAAATCGATAGCTTCACGAGGGGATCGGGACCAATCACGGCAAGCCATCAGCTGACGCTTGCCTCTTATACTTCGTAATGGAAGTCATTCTCCCATAGGCTCAATGCTAACACCGATATTCGGAATGCATTATTTCCTTACGCTTGCATCCAGGCATGGTGTTTTTGGCACGGAATGCTATCAATTGGTGCTATGAGTCAATAGAACATCACTTAAAATTCAGTTCCCCTCCCTTAAAGCAAAGGCCACCTTGATATTATATTAAAAGTCTAGAAAGAAAATAAAAAGTTGAGGCCCAGGGAGCTAATAATCCGGTTTTAAAGGGTGTAATGTAAACGCGTTTAATTAAATAGCAATAATGCGATTCAGTTGAGTCACCTGTTCATAAATTCACATTAAAATTACGTCTATAGAATATTCGAGTTTTGAACTTAGAGCTATTTAAAAATGAAATTAAAAAGCTGTTCAACATTTATAATCATGTTCTAGTTATCTTTATGGTTTTTAGTTAGATAAATCTGCTTTGCTGTTTACTCTTATGGATAACAAATAAAGTTAAGAAAGGCGAAGCCTCTGCAATGTTCTCCTATTAATTCTACTGGTAATCGGAGACGAGAGATGATCCCTTTATCGATGTTCATGTCGCCGCATTTGACACGTTTTCGTCCAGGTCACCATTGACAACATTGCTCGTACATGTGCCGGTATTCGGTATTGTATTGCATGCTTAGTAATTATTATACTACAGTGTGTAATTGATTTCATTTCTGGAATTATGATTACTGACTTTGATTCAATTTATTTCACTTTCGCCAAGAGAAGAGAACTTTTTTTGGGGAAGATTTAAAATCAATGTCTCGGAAATAGTTGATAACCTGAAATGTGGCCCACATCGACCAGTGACCTAATGATGCGGTAAGCCATAATGCATATTATGGTATTTAATTTAATTTTATTCATGTTGGTTTATTGCATTCTATGTAAGCAAAGTTTGCATAATGATTACAGATCATTATAGCCCCAGGTGTATGCACGCCATTCACTATAGAATTAAAAGAATTGTGTTGTGTCAATTTGCCGGATTCATTGATGTTGCAAACTTTTTGAATGAATCTACATGTATTTGTAGTTTTGTACCTATTTCAATTCGCGCATTCTTCCCATCCCCCCCCCTCCCTGTGTTTAATTAAAAAAATTGTGTGTTTAATTAAAAAAAAATATTTATCTGGTGTGAATCGTAATTTCGTAAATGTAAAAAATCAAAAAAATCATATGCTTGTAATACATACATATATACATATAATTTATTACCTATAATATAGCATTGAAATGGGGACACAGGCGCCCATGCAGGCGCCCGTGATCTCAGACAGGCGGGGTCGCCATTAATGGGGTAACTGTGTCGTCATCAGCTGCTGCCTTCCTACAATTAAGCACATGCCATCCAAGTGGGCATTATAAATTATGTTTTACCAGCAGAATTCCTCATTGGCTCAACTGAGTCAACAATATGCCGTCCAGCTGCTAAGGAGACATTGTGCATTGTATTAGTACATGTTCCCCTGTCTATAGTTCTGCAGACTAATAGCCAAAAGCTATGGATGCCGTCTGCTATGCATTGGCAAGATCGGTAGTTGAATATTTGAAGTATATTTGAACCAATTATTATGTAATCTTCTCACAAATCTTGCGTAACACAAATCAATTGATGGCTCTCTGATGGTAAACAAAATGATGACTGCAGCTGATCTGAAACCCTTTTAGGTACTTATCTCGTGCATTCTCCTCTCTGCTGGGATATCTGGATTAATGCTTTCTTTTTCTATTTTCTTTGATTTTTTCCCCACTCTGATCACCGGTCAGGTTGCCAAGAACCAAATGTGATTTGAGTGATATGTGGAGTGTTTTGTCACTGGTATATCATGTATAATTCAGAATCATTATTATTATATACATTCACCATGTACATAATTATACCCTTTTTTTTTCTTAATTTTTGTTCGTTATGTTTCCATTGTTCATCGCCATTAAAATATGAGTCCTTTTCACGAATAAAATGATATATATATATTATTAATTCAGGAATCAGGAGCCTCGTTTTGAATCCGTTGTGGGTTTGACCTATAACGAGTGCTATATTTATGACTTGCTTACTAATACGTGGAACTGATCCAAGACCTTCTTAGTTCTCGTGGTCATATAACATGTATAAACACGCAGCAGGAAGTCAGCAATGCAATTAGACTGCGGTCTACGTATTATTATTAATAATTCATTATTCAGAATTTCCAGGCGTCCCTTTTACAATATATAATTACAACGCTGCCACATTGGCTGAGTTGAGTCGCGCGTGGCTGATTTTCAATTATGAATTTTCTGTTTCGAACTTTTGACCAACCATCAACAAAGAGAAAGTTAAAAAAAAAATCATTATTGGTCTATATAATCGTCCTCTTGGTTAACCTTGGTTGCTGTTGTAAAACACACATTTGCAACTTTTTATTAAATAGCTTAGAATTCGCCAAAAGATTGAAAATCACAAAATTTGTCCTCAGCCTTGTTTTCAATGCCATTATAGAAGTTTTGGTAACATCAACAACCGACACAATATATTACGTGAAATTTATCTCCAATTCGCCAAATCGGTTGGCAGTCGCCCGTCTGCCTCATGCCATTCTTGCATAAGTTTTATCTCGCTAGATGGTTTTATAAATGCTCAGTGAACTTACCCATCAATGTGGTCCATACTACATGTAATCATTTATAGTGCGACATTGCTGCGTGTACGTACTACATAATTATACAAGTGCTCAGCGTCAGAATTTTGGGCAAGAAAAAGTCTTGTGGGCTCGCCATTAATGTCGTGAAACACCTTGCATCAACGTGAGAATTCGGTTGAATGTTGCCAAATATGCGAGTCTGGATTTTCTATCATTTCTTTAGCTTCAATGAGCTCTTTTTTCAGTCTCAACTGCCCCAGGCGCAATCTCCTAATGGTGCCCTGTCTCTTTCCCTTGTTGCCAGTATCGCTAAATCCTTTCCATTTCTGGCTGTGATGCCATACATTCTCAAAGGAATGGTATCAGACTTTAAAGGTACATGGTCGTATTAATATGCAATTGCCATTTAACACAGTTCTCGCGAGGCATCGTCCTCCCCGCGTGACTTCTGCATTAGGAATAAAGCAACGAGAAATCCGAGATGCTTCCTCATCATTCATGGATAAGTTCTTGACATTTTACAATAAGAAACCTTGGCGCTCACAAACAATCTGCTTTTCAAATTACAATCGCACGCGATGATGCCCCGTTGAGGTCGTGACCGTCATTGGAGATCTACATAACTGTAGCAGGGATAGTCATTCCTGCATAGACTGACTTCACCCTTTCAATTTGACTGGGTGATTACATCATTTATATGTACATATTTACATGGTGGATGTTATATTATTAATGATTGTCTTGTGATCATTTATCGGTATAATGTTATTCTGAATTTTCAAGTGTGTACAGTATGCAATTTATGCAACTGCATTGCTTTTGATAACTTGTTATGTTGTTATGCATATAGTGTAGTTTAGTTCTTTCATATATTGAGAAAAACGAACCTCTCTGCTAATGATCAATTATTGACCAGTGTCCAGCCAGAATTATGACTGTGTCCTCATGCTAGGGCATTGCACCGGTTAGATATAAGCTTCCGGTTTGCAGACTTAGCTTCCGTCTCCGGTCATTGACTCTCTAACGGATATGCAGCTGGTTCCCACAGATTTGCAGCTGCAATCTTTCCAGGTCAGGCTGTCTGCATCGTTGCTCAATATCTCTGAGTACAAATATAGCACCCAGTTGTGAAGAGTCCGCCTTTGCGTTCAGGGTGTGGCCTATGAGAAATTGTCCCTTCTTTATAAAAGTGTAGCGTTCATCATCAGAAAATGAAAGTGATGTCATTTAAATAACTCGAATAATTCAAATCGGCAATGTGATGCAGTCCAGGGTCTTAAATTGGCCGCCGTCCCAGAACATTACGAGACCAAGTTGACTTTTGAATGGATCGCGTTGGTTGTTATGACTGTTGTTTGGCATCATGGTGTAGTATAGCACTGACCTTAAGGTTTTTAGGTCCTGGATAAATTTATGAAAGCGTTGACATACTTATTGCCTCAAAACATAATTATGTAGATTGGCTTCCTATATCATAGGCCCTCGATCGATCAATGTCCTATCTGGTATATAATAGGAAACTTGTCTTAATATTTTTGCCTCTCGTTGACATTGGTCCTCGATGTTGAATTCTGGTCGATTTATGCTCCATACTTTGGTGATTGGTGGGATCATAATTCATAACAACGAATTAAAAATAATATAAAAAAAACTATAAAAATCCGCTCTGACCGGAATGCTGATGAGTACTCGTTAGCTGTGAGTGAGACGCAATCACACGTGTTATAATATGTTGGGGTTAGTTTGTGTGAGTTTGATGCTGCCAAATTATGTAGTTCTCCACAAGCGTATGAAATTGAGCGGTTGAATTCATGATCATTTCATCATTTTTGTGGGACAATTAGTTAAGTATCGAGAGATATTCAGATGGCATTCTGTCCAGCAAATGTGTTTCTTAGTTATGAAAATAATTCCTGAGGCGTCCATGCATTACCGCCCGCGTGACGTAACAATTTGTCTAGTTCTTTGTCTATGTGTAATCTGGAAATCGTTCGTACGAGACCTCACATCTCATCCACATTACGCAATAATCTGCAGTTAATACGATTATTCAAATCCCTCATAAATTATTCCGTACAATTTTGATATTCCGACTTGTTGACCGATTGAGTGCATCATCAGACAATTTAATCAATTTCTAGGTCATACCCTTATAATTATATAGAGTCCTCAAGGACAACCTTTCCATTGCTTCCTTGGTCCGCTTATCCCGAACCGTTGAACGCAAAAAGCATGCATGCAACCGTTGAAATGAAGCCGTTGCGTCGACTGTAGAGCTATTCCGTTTGAAGACTTTTGTTGCCCGCATTGTCACCTGTGTGTTGTGGCACCTGTACTCCCTCCCCCTTCGATCCTCCGCCTCCTCCCCAGTCAGGATTTCCTCCTCCACTCGATTAGAGCGAGCGTTTGCTTCAATTACCTTGCTTCACAGCGTCCCTTTCTTGCATTCGAAACTGCTTATTATGTGGCGACTGGAGTTTACAGTTCGCGCAGCTTCCTTGTACTTGGCTCGAAATGTCACTCACCGTGTACTTGCTTTGATGTGCGTTGTACAAGTTTCGAGCCCTTTTGTATTAGGGTTTATTTTTTCTCATCCCTCCCCGAGAGAGTCTCTCGGGTTTCCTAGAACTTCTTCCCACCTTTTATACATTATGCACTCTGGATTCCTCTCCTATTCTCGCCCTGTGTTTTGAACACATTTTCTCTGTCACGTGACCATACGGCTTCCGTTTGCGTCACCGGAATAACGAAACGCTGATAACGCTTGATTTTGCATGAGTTCATATTGGATCAAGAATTGACTCTTTGCTTCTTTGCTCATTTCTCTCCTCGAATCGATCTTTGCCAGTGTCAACCGTTTGGTTGCGAACCAACCCATTGAACCACTTGATAAATAATGCATTTTTAATTTTAAGCCCATATATCTACGGGCTCCCTTTTTAATTTATATGCTGATCTTGTACGATGACGCAATCTGTCAACTAGAGTTCACTTCCCCTTGAGTACCTGTCTCCTGTAGGTGTTTGTTCGATTCGCAATTTCCTTGTCTTCGCTCTCAGTGATACGTTCGATCCATTCCATGGAATCAATTTCTGTGTATTAGCAAAATTTCATTCGCTCAATCCGTGTTTTATATTCTAATGAATAGAGTGAAGTTTACCATTGCACACAATCATGCGTGTAAAGTGCATGCGTACAACTGTACTTGACTGCATTGTGTAACACCCAGCTAACCCCTCCAACTGTTTTGACATCATTTGCTTGTTAAGCAATGTACTTGACTGTTTATAAATCAGTTTGCTTTCTACATCTCAATCGTATTTAACCTAGTTTATACTGATGTCTTGACCCAAAAAAAACATTTATACGACGTACGTGTGTGTACATGACTGCATATTAGTTGTATACCCCACCTACTGTACAAGCTGAACTATAAGCACCGAATGGCAGCCGTCAGCTGCCCGTCGGGATCGGCTCTTTGCCTCACAAGTCCAAATATACAAGGGTTGCTAGGACTAGGACTTAAATTACGGAGTAAATTACGGATAAAGTACCCTCAGGACTTATCGATTAGGGTAGGGGGTAAGCCTGGTCCCGGGTTCCTCTTTTGGCGCCCGTATCATCCGAATCGGTTGGGTGGAGCCGTAAACCCCAACTCTGCTTCAAAAGAAGTTATTGTAAATCAAGTGCATCATGGAGAAAGAAGGAAAAAATACCAGTTTTATTGGACCTGTATGTACCTTTGCTTGCAAGTAAATTTTTCATCGAGTGTCAAGATGTATTTTAAGTTTTTAACCAATAGAAATTACATGAGAAAGAAATTCGAAGCACGTGTGTCATGCGCATGCGCATATCCTTTGATATAGTTAAGGTCATGCATGCATGATTCATAACAGTGCCAATACAATGCCAATAAATAGGTATTTTGTGTACATACCTGGTTTATTTTTATGTGTTCTTGATTTGTATACAATGTAGCCCCTGTATTCATTACTACATGTAAGTCCGTATAGACATGAAAAAAAAAAAAAAAAGTAATTAATGTCCTCTTGCGTGTTTCTCTCGCCTGAAGGTTTGAAGCAAGAAACACAATGGCGACAATGCACAATTAGCATTCAATTTATCCTCTTTGTTAAATTTTCAAACCAGGGGCTCTTCAAATGTTTAAAATAATTAATAAACACGTCTATAACCAATAAATATTTTATTTACCATGGTTATTTATTATGATAGAATGGAAGACCAACACCAGAAGGCAAAGTAAAGAGAAATGAAGACGGTGCTTGCAATTTCTGCAAGACTGCAGAGGGGTCAAGTGCGACAAGTAGCATGGTGAGGGACATCTCCTAAAAACCGGCAGCTCTCGAGTATTTTAGCATTTAGTTCCAAGCACTAAATAGCCCGTTGAGGAATTGCATGACCCTTGGATCCAAGGCCAGAGCTGATCTGATCTGTGAATGGTCGTTGCTGTACTTATTGTACTAGATAGAACCTTTGTGGATCGATGGATCTTGTATTTCGGAAGTCTGCGACCTCATTATAAATATAATTATATGGAAATATATTCCCGGTATTAATCGATACGGGCTGATATACCTGTATATCGGGTCAAGCGTAAATTGTCAACATAGTTATCACTCGATATAAATGCATGTCACCGTACCATGCATGCATACATATAATTAGCATCGATTCACTACAGTGTATCGATCGATTCAGCGCCATTACGATGATCGCGACGACCTTTATTGATATTGGCATTGGAGTTATTATCTTATAAGTCGGTAAGACGGTCACTAAATGCGTCACTGTTTTCTCTGTTGTGATACCACAAAGGTTGTGTAACGTTACCTACCCGTTATTCGACTGTGAATTATAATGATCCGAGGAGGAAAATGTTCCTTTGATTAAAATCTATGGACAATGCCTGGGTTTGGTTTCTGGATAATGGGCTGGTGGCCTCCCCAGCCGCACCGAGACATGCTCTGATGAGGGACTATAGGGTTACTAAGTAATTCTGGTTGACCGAATGCCCAAGTCTTTTGTACAGCTCCATATTTATCAAGTTGACCTTGCTGTATTCTCCGTGATCTTTTTGTACTTGAGCTTTGCTGCCCTTTTATTAAACGCTAAATCAAATGTTTTTCTCTTGGGCTATATTTGTTTTGTTGACACGCGGTATCGATTGGGTCACCATATTATAAGATCCACACTTTAGCACGACGATTTCAATTTCGCTGAGAGTTGACATTTTAAGCTTTGATTAGACAACGATGAGCTGTGTGGCTAATTTCTCTGTTTATGTGTTTATTGGTAAGGTCTTCTCACTTCGCATATCCATAGCAGCTGTTCATGTCGCGATTAACCGCTCCTGTTATCACGTCATATCTTCGATTTTCCCTAGTCTCGCTCGCGTTATTGGGAAATTCTACATGCATGCATTACAATGCTGTGGTTTTTCTCATTAGCTCACTCAACTGGTCTTGTTTTCGCTAGCAATTTACCGGCCTTAGTCTCGTCGCTCTCTCATTCGCCATTTCATTTTTCCCCTCTTGTCGTTCAAGGCTGCGTTTCCTGGTACCAACAACAGCATTCAGGCTCGCAAATGCATTGTTTTTGTTTGTTTTCCGTTACGACCTAGTCGTTTTTGTCAGTTTGTCAACGTTTCGGTTGATTCTGAGTAAGAAGGATTATTAACCTCAGTGCGGAAGGGTGGTCCACTTGGCCAGAGGTCAAAAGGTCAAAGTCGTTCATTACGCTTTTGCCCACGTGAGGGCCACGTGAGAGCCATGACGGACGTGTGTCAGTGATTTGCATGCCAAACAAGACTTGGAAAAGGCTTGGGTTTCTTTGAAGTGAGAGAGAGTGGTTCTTTGGCGTGCAGCTGAAAATCTGGAATTACGAATTTGAATTTTTTGTCCTCTATTTTTATTCTTGGAATTGCGTTTTATTCTTTTCCGTGGAAATATGCAAACATTCGTAATCATTTTCTTTCGCTTATATCAGAATCTGACTATCTCCATGGCATGTGTGTACTAGCTTTTCCGAGTAACACAGCTATATAAACTTTGAATTGTATTACCATGCAGAGAAGAATATTAATTAAAATTAATTAATTAATTACCAAAATTAATAAGGGATTCGTGAGTCGCAATGCCGTCAACACATATTGATAGACCACCTATATTTATTATTTAATGGATCGATATATTTTTCAATATAGTTTTCGATATGTGGGCAGAATTAATCATGTCTTCAAGAACCGATTTAAATAATACATGTTCTTCTCACCGTCGCTTTGTCAATAATATGATGTCAATAATATGATGATGACAAAGGTGACCCCCATTTTTTTTTTTTTTTTTTTTTTCCCTCTTTCGTCGCATTCATTGTTCTATATTAATTAGGTCACCTGACCGAGAATACCCTATAAAAGATCAAGGTCGTTCAAGGTTATGTGTACGGGAGACAAATAATTTCACTTCATGATTAATTTAATGACAATCAATACACACTTCCTTTATTTTATTTCATACAGTTCTGATATTGGATAAACGTACCGCAAACTGGAGAACGATTTTATTTCTTCAGATTACCAGAAAGTCCGCTAAAAGCTCTCTACCGTTGTGAATTGACTGAAATCTATGATGCCCTGAGGTCAATATGTACTGTGGGTAACTCCGGTCCTCGCATATACATACTGCCTCCGGGTAGGTTTCCTTCATCTAATTCGTTGGGACAAATTGGTTTTACTAAGAATTCCCTTGAAAGTCCTGCTTTTTATCATGGAAACCCTTCGTTTCATCGAATCAAATTCGTTTTGTGACAAAATGGTAAGCACCTTTCACGACTCTTATCACACCTGGGGCGCATATTCTAATCTTCATGTTATGAACCATCATGACTATTAATCAGTAAATGTGTATTTTTATTTCCACTGTAAACAACAAGGGAGTGTTTTAATTTCTATAAGTCATTGCTTTTCTTAAGATTACCAAGAAATTTATGATCGTTTTATTTGTACAAAATATATTGATTACCAAGCTGAATCTCCTTCCAGGAGTTCCCTAGTCCCAGGGTTCCCTGACCCCAACCCTTTCCCTATGATGCCCTATCGAAGCCGTAATCAATATGCTTGATTACTTGGACCTTATAACTAAGGTTAACCCTCTGGCTCTGGGTCATAATGCCAGCCACTCACACAAGTCTTGGTTGAGATAGCGAAAGTGTGTGTCTGGTCCAATGTTGAATTGGCCCCATCGAGTGGGTTCGTGCTCCAGTAACCCTCGTGTTCTCATTCCCCCCATCTGGCGATCAATGATCCCTTGATCTCAACGCATAAGTTAAATAAATAGGAACTTCTGGTCTTGCTATTGGCATGGTGTGTGTGTGTATTTGGTTTATAATTGCATGTAACAATGCTAATTCAGTTATCATAATATTATGATTGCATGTGTATGTGTGTATGTATGTGTGTATACGGAATTTGATCACTCGCGCCTGGGAATAATGATTTTCAAGTCAAGCCTAGTACTCTAGTAGCCTCAGAGCACCTTCGGCTGAAGTGCCTGGCTGTGGCTTTCTTCTCGCTGTTGACTTGTTCCACTTCCGCCTACCTGTCTCGCAGTGTCTTCATCTCAGTCGATATAGCCATCGTACAAGTGGCAATTCGCTGTGCCTGTGGAATGAGATCTCAATCTGTTTGAACTTTGAAGCTGGCGATTGTGATGTTTGATGCTCATGCATCATCACCTGAGTTATACGTGTGTAACAGCATAAAAGCACCTTTTGCTTAAAAACGGCGCTTAAAATAAGCCCGGTGAGATGTGATGCTGCTTTAGGTAATTGCGAACGGGATCGAGAAGCCTTGGTTCTATCCAATTTAGTACGCATACGTCTAGTGCGTTGTATTCCTTATTTCATAGTTTTGGCAGTTCGACATAACATACTGTGGTCGTTGGAGTGGTCATCTCTGTCCGCACTGTGACCAGTCGAGATTGTAATAATTACGGATCTGCTGTCATGACAAGACATGTCCGTTTTCAGATGTCCTAATTGCCTGCCATTCATCGTCCTCGCTACATTTATCCCATCTCCATGCCTGCTATGGCTTCTGCATGGCATCTTTGTCAATGGTGTCATGCCTTCTGCCTCACATTCATGTGAATTGTGATATTATTCTGTATACTTTTGAGAGCCACTTTGCGCTGTATACAGTGCATTTATTGACCTGCATGTACCGTCATGTCTAAAACATCCGTGCATCATGTCAGTTCATTTTACCCCCAGCTCTTTGCATTACTGATAAAATTATTTATCCAATAACCTCACACACCCGAATCTTAAAAGTCATGAACATGACCCAATTCAATCGTGCCACTGCTTCTCGACGATGTTTCAATTTTTAATGCCAACTTGGGAATTGGTCATGAAATATGTGCATCGGATTCTTCGATTGTCCATTTCGCCCCAAGCCTCTTTTGTTTACACAAGTGCCAAGCAGCGACTTGGTTAATTTTGCATTCATGGCGCTATTCTCCTGTGGACTGTTGTGCAATGCATTCATGATCAAATCCTTTGTTGTCCTCCATGGCAATCCTACCTACACATCAGTCACGATTACTTTAAAAATTCATTATTTCAGTTACAAGTCCTTCTTCCTCGCACCGTTCTTCGTACCAGTAATTGCATTCGTTGATTCCTCCTACAACTCTTGACCTAGTTCTTCAAAAGGAGTCAAGATCTTTCCCATTGTGGCTCCATTATTATTTTTAATGTCTGCATCGCATAATTGAAAATTCTGGTTCTGTAATTGTTTTATGAGAACACGCCCTGGAAGAAGTTTCTCGGGATTGTATACATACATGGTTTACCAAACATTACGCAAAGTCCGCAATTTGTTTGAAGATTGCGAATCAAAGATGTTGTTTACTGCAACAACTGTTCTGCGGAGACTCGCCGCAGTGATGCTTTTAGGTTTTAGAAGACTTAAATTACTAATTGTTTTTCAATAATTTAAATTGTATTCCTAGAACATCGAACAGTTTTGTCGGTTTTTTCTCCATATAAGAATGATTTTGGTCACCGTTAATTTTGTTTGCCAACCAGGGATTAGGGGCTATAGCTCTTCTCTTCGTTTCATTTTGTGACGCTGTCAAATAAAGCAACTAATATATTGTTGTTTCTGGGAGTGTTATTCCTGTAGAGTGGCCAGTTTATCTTGTCGTGTGTCTGGACGAGCCCGTATGTTGCTCTTTTTGTACCGTGACATTTATTGGCATAAGTTACTTAGCGCCATCATGCGCGGAGTTTGCGATGAGTATGTTGGGGATTGTATTGTTTTCAGTCAAGTGGCCAGCATCCGATGACCCTGTTTTAAAATGTATTGCAAATTACCAATGTGTTGAGCAAATGTAATTAGCTTGTCAGATTGATCATGGAAGGCACACCTGACCTGCTTAAACTTAACCCCCTCTTTATCATACGTCATATTTATTATTATTTTATTTATATATTACGCTTGTATCAATTTGTGCGCGTAATTGTAGTGCCAATTACTATTGACTATTCAGCCAGCAGTAATTGGCATCTGATGCTAAAACTGATGTTACCCCAATTCTTCACATGGGCGATTCAATACGACTATCAGAATGAATAATTTATTTGCAATGAGCACGAGTGCTTCACTGCTTGAACTTGTGATTTCGAGTTCATATTGTCGGGACTTTCTCGGTAATGGGGATTTTCCCAATTTTGTAGGGCTTTCTTTATATAATTAATATAAACCCAAGTTAGTTCCTTGCTCGTGAATCCATCATTTAGGTAGGTTTTTCGAGCGACGTTCATGTTGAATGAATGACGGGCCTAGCACTTAACCTTGCATTCGAAAAAGTCACACGTTGCTGTGTATAAAATCAGCCGCGATTTTTGACGCCATATTTCCCCACGTGGGCAAACTACTCTCGTCTGCTGTTAACGCGCGCTTTTCTTCTCACTTTTTTTTTTTTTTTTTCTGTAAATCTACGCTTCTGTGTCAATGAATGGCACGTGACTTTCCCCTCGGGCCTCATTGGATAATCCCACGCATAAAATTAACCTCATTTGGGATCATTTTCAGCTATCTCGAAGTTCTGAGAAACGAAGATTCCATTTCTGTGCAGAGGGGTGTCACATTCGCGTCTGCAGCATGCTATGCATTATTGAATTAGAATGACAATTTACAAGGTCACAGAGTCTGCTGTCTGCGCGTGGACGTCCCGACATATGCATTGTATTACTTCTCCTTCATTGCCTGTTTTTATTTTGATTCGATTTTAAATTTTTTTCCACCTCCATTATTCAACTCGTCCCCCCCCCCCCCCCTTCATTAAATGGTTTGTTCCTCATGTTGAAAATGGCGGCGAAAAATTCAGATAACTGATAACAGATTCAGATTGTCATTTCTCGGAAATTTCTAGTGTTCCTCTCCCATGACCCGAACACACTGAAATATAACGTGTATATTAATATTTACCTTGTTTGTTTCAGAAATTCTACCTCAGATGTTTAAAGAGCCAAGCGAACACAAACTTTGTATGTCCGAAAAATTCAACATGTGTCGTAACAAAAGAGACTCGCTCACACTGCCAATACTGCCGGTTCAACAAGTGCATTCAACTAGGGATGTACAAGCCGGGAAAGGGTCAGTTTTGTTTTTGTTTTGTTTTGTTTTTGTTTTTCATTTCGGACTAGAGAAAAAAAAAAATCGGAGAATTTGAAGTTTTTCCTCATAAGAAATCGAAAAAGAACAAGCTGTTTTGAATTCACTGCAGTTAACAATCGAACAAATTTCATTAACTCTTATGCACTGGACTGACTAGACTGACTAGCGCCAAGCATGTGCTTGTTATGAGTTTTATTGATTGAAACCTTTTTATTTCCTATTTTTCTTATGGTATTGATCGTATTTTTATTTGTCTAAATACATTCAATGATTCAATTATGATTGATTCGACTTGCACCTGCATTTTATCCCGATTTATCACAGCGCGACGTACCAGCAGAATCATGAGTTCCTAAATTATATCATATTTCTTCTGCCATCAAATGACATCTTTTCTCAGAACTGAATCATTAAATCGTATGAATGACCTTGACGCTGGCCTTGACCCTGGAACGTGCCAGTCGTTGACGCTGCAATGGCAGCGCTATCGGATGTAAATGTCTTCTAATCTTCAGACAATGGGCGAATGGCGGCCTTGATCGCACCAGATATATATTTTATATTATACGCGTCGATTAAATTGTAGATTTTACCTGACACGTGGATCGCCTTATAAATCTCACGTTTAACGACCTCCAATTGCTGTTAAGGTCTTGATGACTTGCTTGCTCGTTTGCGCGGAGTTTCTGATTTCTTCTATGTCGACATTTTCCTCTTCGGCTTTTTCTTTCAGTTATAGTTCGTTCTTCTCTACTTTTATGCATCTATTATTCATTTTTGGCTTCCGCATGTCGCTTTACTGTCGTTGGCTCTTCTTTTTTCCCCCCTCCCGTGGATCATGAGTTCATGACCCCATTTCACCTCCCGGTGTGCTTACGCAATTACCGACTGCAAGGGGGCATGACTGTTTCCAGGCCTACATGCCTCTTGTCCTAATAGTTCCGAGTTCATTGTTATTCTATGGTACACTCGTACCCTCTTCATTGAAGCATCTCATTTGAACTTTCATTTTGGTTTGCTTGATTTAGATTTTCGAATTCGTCGTGGGGTTACGAACTGTCCGTATATCGGCCGAAACGTAACGAGGATTTTGACCTCGTTTTGACCAACACATGTCATGGCAGGGCATTACACCTGCAATGAGCGAATTCTTTGAACTCTCGCTTTATTCCCGTATCATTAGACAATCATGCGAGTGTTGACGTCATCGGCACAATTTTCCTATTTTTAACAATGGGAGCCGCGAGCGAGAAGTAGTTCTGTCGAAGGAAATCTGGGTATTGTCTAGTTTCGAGCTTTTGTGTAGTTGAAATGAATTTCATTGAGCAACACGCGAGTTCCGCGGTAATTCTGCCCCTGGCACTTGGAAATACATTGTGACCTTATAACCCAGTTCTTGGCGAGGTCAGAATGCACTGCGCCCGGCAATTGCGAAGAACTCTTTGCCCTCGTTCTTCCGATGCAATTACGGTCTCGCTTCTTGGTGACTGCAAAGATATAAGAGAGTCTTTTCACCTGCGCTCATTCATCATTTGTGTATTAATAATAAATGTTCATTGCATTGCAACAGAAGATTGTGGGCCCAACCCTGATGTTCTATTGGGACAACACCTGTATATGTCATTATGTGTATTAATGTCGAGCTCGACGAAGCAAACAAGGGCGTGCAGTCTCTTTAGTATTAATAGTTAATGTTTGATGTGATCATAATTCATAACTGGCTGTGAATCACCCACGTGAATATTCTATGAATTGGCTATGACTGTTATTCAAGGTCTTTGTCGAAGGTTTGTAAGCAAGCATCCTCGCTCGATTTATCAATATCCGCAGGGCTGTTTGATATTCGATTGGTGTCATGCTTCTGAGTTGAAATGTACACCCTGAAGTGCTAGCGTCATACTCTTTGAGAGTCCTCCATGGTCAGCTGTGCCACAGGTCGATTGTGGATGCAATCATTTACCGCGACCACCTCAACACTGCTTTGAACCGTGACCTCTCGAGACATTTTTGGGGCGAGGTCAAGGCTCAGCTCCAGAAGAACACAGCGGGAGGGTCGTTTGCTGAAAGGTATAGAAGGGTCGTGACGGTGCTTTGAGTTCGCCTTGTAGCAGACAAAGCAGTCGCTAATTTGCATAGGAACATTCGTCTTTCTCGAAATTGGCTCTAAACATGATCCGACATGTCGAGTTGAAGGGAACGTGTCGGGACTTCAGTCCGTACGTGTTGGTATAAAGCAGGACTATCTTGTCTTGTTGTCCGCAGCTTAAGGACCACGCCTATCCATGGCGCACCTTTGTTTTGATACGCGAGGGCGATTTGAAATCTATAACACGTGCTCCATAAATATACCCATAATGCCAGTATATAGAACCTGGTTCATCGAGTCGAAGAAAATTCACGGTTGACGGTTTGGATCAATAGTGCTTGCTGGTGGAAGGCTTCCTTGTACGCAGAGCAAAATATAGACTGCTTTCAGTATAGCTTCATATTATTTTGTGTTTGCATCGTTTTGCCATTTAAAGAGGCAGCTAGTATTCACACAGACTTTTGCACAGGCGAGCTTCCCGTGCATTTCTTGGGCTATTTGCGCCGTAACAGAAGGCCTGGCTGTCTGTCATCTGTACGGTTGCTCCAATAATTTAATCAACACTAGACATTGAAAGGTCAATTGAGGTCGCAAAAGTTTCACATTTAGGTCAATGGGATGTTGGTCAATCCATGTAAGCATAACATACTAATAATGAGTGATTATTCGTTTTGTGAAAGCTAATAATATACAAGTAAATTAAGAGCCGGTTCCTTTTTCCCCCTTTTTTTCTTCTACCCACTGGCCTGGATTGAGCGGTGTGTCTGCTCCAATGGCGACAGTCACCTGCATAACTATGAACCTACCGACGGTTAGTCAATTAATCACATATAGAGCGTGATAAATATTGTGTGACCCGGTTGTCTTACACGACATCACCCTGCCGCGAATTAATACAGCCTGAATGGGTTTTTTTGTTGTTGCTAATAATTGATGCCTCTCATGCGCGCCAATCAATACAACTTTGTTGCATACACAGTGGTGAGCATGCTTACCCGATTATAGATCAGCCCCACTCCCGTTACAATTGACTGCAAATTTGCAACACCATGACGCAAGTGGCCTCTGTTGCATATCTCAGGCGTGGCTGTTCATGCTCCAATCTACAGCTGTCCTAGCTTTTATCGAATATAACATATATTACATAATATACAGCTGTTGATGCTCGCTTGTCAAGGCCACCTTGTGCTAAATTGTCATACCTCCACCTGTACCTGCTTGGTTGAATTTTAATTAGTCTGATTTGATCAAATCCCGTGTTTATAATCAATTGCCATGTATTTGTTAATCTGTGTCGTGTGTGTTTTTCCTTTGTTTTTTTTTTTTTTTTTTGTTTTTTTTTTGTTTTTTTTTGCTGGGGTGGAGGGGGGGGGGTGTTTCGCCTCTGTACAATCCTGCAGACTTACTGTATCAATATTATATCGTAGGTTTGGGATGCATAAATTACTCATACGGACTCATCTGGTTGTTGGAATTAAAGCGCGCTGTCGACATGCACATGAATATTTCCAGACAATAATTATAGCGTTATAGCTCTACTATTGTGTTCAGCTGATCTCGTAGACCCCATCCCTCCTGCTGTATGTAGAAGGATCTCATGCAATTTGTGACTATTGTTAAAGTGCTATCTTCTGTATTCCTTATTTCCGGAGCCTCAACAATGGTTTATTTTATTACGCTCCAAGACCTGGCGATAGTTTTTGATTCTGGTCATCACGGACGACGAAATGAAGTTAGGACTAAATCATGACATCGTCGAATTCGCAGTTCATTGACTCTCTCCGTACCTAAGAGGGGAACAGCTCTTAAAACCGAAGTCCGAATTCATAAGGGTTAAAGGGACTTAGCGTGCCTATATAGGGTACTTGTCGTTTGATTACGGTTTGAGTTATGTATAGGGTGGAATCGGCTCACAAGTCCGAATTTAAAAGTCCGAGTTCACAAGGGTTATGGTTAGGGTTAGGGACTCAAGGTTCGGGTTATGGTTACAGCTTTTATACTTTTACATTGCATGCTTTTTGAACTTGTGAGCATTTGGCCTGTCGACACTATCCCACCCAGGAGACCGCCTGCCCTTCCCACATTGTAAGGCATAAAGAAGTAAGGCGCGGCAACAAAGCCGACTTGGTTGGCTATTCATAGATGATCGCATAGAACGGAAGTGATCCTCTTAGAATTTGTATTCTTATTAATTATGCACATCATATTGAATTACATGTACTTGATTGGTTAGTTTAGGGTTTGTAATAGTTAACCTGAAGCGGCATGCTCGACAGGACGCTTTTATCAGCATCTGTTGTGGCTAATGTTTACAATTCTTATGTTTTTTCTATTCTCCGCTGGAAAGCCTTGACTTTATTTGATCCAAACGTGTTTGGCACCGTATAACACTGACTAGTGTTGGTGTGCCGTAAAACAGCAATTTTCTTTCTTTCTTCTAGCGTGTCAGTTCGGCTGAAGTCGGTCTGAAGGCCGTGTGTCCCTACAGACTCGTTATATCTGGATCCACAGTCTTACTTATAGTTCTTTCCTAGTTAAAAATGCACGCTAACAACGACACCTGAGGTGTATGGACGAGGTATTCGGTTCAGCATGTCCGCCGTGTGCATTGCTGGTGTTGCCATTGTTTCGGGGCAACCTGCGAGAGTCGTTTGGTAATTCCACAGCGCAAAAGTGATATCGCAGGGAGATGTCAATTTCACTATGTGATTGTCATGATTTATGATGAATATTCATAGGGCAATATTTCATTCGCTTTTCATTTCAGTGATACGCCAGATAGTGTAAAATCTTTTTTGAGCCCCGAGGCGCATGCATGTATATTACAGACTTGGCCTTCTGACGTATTATTCATTATACGTTCTCACAAACACTGGCCTCGTTGTGCTGAAAATTACAGTTGTAAATGAAATTCTCAAGGCTGCTCGTTCGATGAATACGACTGCCATATTGCCCAAAGGATGCGCTTCGCCAAGTAGCATTTGGCCTTTTTGCGTTCCCATTTTTCAAAAACAGATTACACCCACATCGGAACATTAAATTTATTTTTGATCATGCATGGCTGACGCCCCCAAAACGTGTCTGAAATTGATTTCCTTTAATTTATTCAAAGTTTTTCGATTATTAATTTACTGTAATTTATTATTAAATTACTACATTCAGAACAAATTTCAACTTTCTACAGTATGTCGACGATTTCTATTTTGAGATGTAGACTTATCAAATGACCCTCGTTTTTTTATAATTAATTTATAATTTAAATTTTGTTTTTATTTTAGTGGGAATGATCGGATTTTTTTTTTTTTTTTTCCTTTTACCGCGGGATTTTAATTTCCCTTTTCAATATTGTGGGGTTGTTTTTCTCATTGCTCATTTTATTCCATGGACCGAGGTTTTGATGAGGCATCGTGAGCTATTGCTATGCATGAAGTTTTCGTGATTAATTGGTAACACATACTATTGCCCAGATTAAGAGGCATCTGGTCGCTCTAAAATGTCGCTTGTCGCAAATTTAGCGCTCCATAAATTCTTCGACACATGACATTAATATTGCTTTCTAATTGTGTGGCTTCTGTTTGTTGCCTGGTTTTCAATTGCCCTTTGTGGGGGTTGGCGTCGGAGACGTATGCTTACATGAACTGCCTTTCTGGTGACAGCACTTACAGGTGCAATGTGATTGCATGTGTGCTAATTTATTTCTGACTTAAATCCGAGCTCAGTCCTCGTTGACTCGTCCTACTGTCCAAACGACCCTTTGGTTGTTATTATGTTTTGCTTTGAATTTCTAGAAAAATAAGATGTGTTCAGTTGTTGAAGCACCTTGAATTGATTTCCCGTGTGTCGTTTCTATACTTCCTCTTGGTGTTATTATGTTTTGTTTGATCATTGAATGACCTCGAGCCAAGAGTCTCTGAATTATAGATTGAGTTTTCAGCCTTAATGACACCACTCCTCTGTTTTGGGGTCACAGTGAAACGTGCACTCCAATTGCCCTACCGGGGTATTCAGATACTGATCATGTCCGTTGCATCATTATTCACGTAATGATTCAAGTAACGGTCATGTATATTTCGATGATTATTATATCCGCCAGTTGCTTTAATTACATGTAATTACTCGTACTAACAATCGAGTTTCCTCGGAATCACCCAATGACATTGAAATTCGACGAAATTGAAGGCGGAAAACGGGCGAGGATGACTGAAAGAACAAATTCCTGTAATTTCTGATTATGGGTCGATAACCACAATATAGCGATAAGATTTTCCACTGAAAATATATCGTGAAACGGTTGTAAATACCAGCAATGACTGCAATGGTGTTTTAATGCTTGTAATATTTATATATAAATGGTTTGTTTGTTTGTTTGTTTTTTGGGTTTTTTTTAACCGGAATTCGTGCTGTTTCATCTAATGGGGCCAAATGTTATTGTTATATTGTTGTCTTCTCTGCAATTTTCACAAGATAAAGTTTCATTTGTGTGTGTGTGGGGGCGGGGAGGGGTTGCTTTTTTGGGGGTTTTTTATATTTATTTTTTGTATTGCTCATGTCGTGTCATCGTGCCCTTGAAACTAGTGTTGGCCTATCTGCAACTGGGGTTACACTGTCCCCAGTGCGGTTTTTATCTTTCTTCTCTTTGATGTTCGTGCACAATTGTGCTTATATCTCTCAGCAGATTCCACCTGTCGCCTGGAACTGCAATGCAGCATCGCATCCGAGACCCTTGTGTGTGGTTAATGGCAGTTGGAGATGGCATTGACTGCGCATCTGTTTTGAATCTTGATTAATGTATTGTGATATTGATTCTGCAGTGTATCAAATTAGTCAAATTACACTGTTGAGGTTACATCATGAGGGTTATTCTAATTATTGGGATTCTGAATGATTTTGAAATATTTCGTTTCGAGTTACACATGCAATTGTGTGGAAACTTCTAGGTTGGCTGGAGTTGATAATCGATTCAATTATTATCAGATGATTAAATTAATGAGGTGTGGTTTCTGATAATGTATATGTTACGGTGGAAGTGTTGTGACTGTTGTCTGGTATAATATGTAGGCTACAATATAGCTTCAGCTGCCAAAATGGATGTAAACCGAATGGTCTTAATTACGTAATAATTGATGGCTCACGGAATAATTGATGGCTAAGACTGCCTCAGATTGACCCGGTTATGCCCGGGAGTTCCGTAACATTAGCGCAGGGCTGATTGAACGAATATGGGCACTTCTGATCTCGGCATTAATTACCATAGAGTGACATCATTGGATGCAACCGCGGCTTTAACAAAAGAAAGGTGGCGGCTGATTAAAGGGATGGGGAACTAAATTTTAAGTGATGTTCTATTGACTCATAGCACCAATTGATAGCATTCCGTGCCAAGAACACCCTGCCTGGATGCAAGCGTAAGGAAATAATGCATTCCGAATATCGGGGTTAGCATTGCGCCTATGGGAGAATGGCTTCCATTGCGAAGTATAGGAGGCAAACGTCAGCTGATGGCTTGGTTTGGCTGATGGCTGATTGGTCCCGTTCCCCTCGTGAAGCTATCGATTTCAGCCAATCAGAGCAGAGCATCTTCGCCATAAAAGGACATCTCTGTTGTTTACGAAACAAAAGCGCATGCGTGGTGCACTCTGGCTGACTTTTTTACTGTTTCAAGATGAGAAACGTGGTAGGTGTCCTAGAAAATCGCTAGTTAAAATAATAAAAATAGCGAAGAATATTTTTGTTTTACGCCTGACTGGTGGCAAAATGATTATTCTATCTATTTCCGAAAAGAAAATAAAAAAATATCCAGGGGTTTAGTCGCAGGACACGGTGATATGACGAGGCCCATTGTAAAAGATGGGGAACTCGGTGTTTCATCACAGCGACTGACGTCACGCCTAATTAGCATTATATCTCCCGCGAAATCGTTAGCGATGATATTCCTTGTGTGGGCCAGGCATAAGAATCATCTTTGGTGCATCAAATAACGACTCAAAGTCCATTTTCAACCAGTTCTCCCTCCCTTTAACTTGATGCTCACTTCTTCTGTTTTATTTTAATTCTGTGGAGTGCCACTGCATCGCGTGTTTACATGGAATATGTTCTACTTAGTGCAGATTTGAGTGCCGAGTTGGAAAAACGAAAGAGAAAGCTTCTTTTTTTTTTTATTTTTTTTTTAAGCAAGTGATATGTGTATATATTGTTGTGTTTGTTTAAGTTTAATTAGACAATTGCTTTATTCGGGACTGCTGAAAATCCTTTAATAGTTGCGGGTTGTTTCATTTATAGGTTTATTCTCGCGATGAACCGAACTTGCGTCTGCCCGCATGCACGATTTCTAGGGGTTCGTTAATTACCTCAATAGATGGTTTGATGGCCTAAATTGTGAATTATGAATTTTTTTGATTAATTCATCGGTGAGTCGATCTGCATGCAATGTTGTCCTATAACCTATAAATGACAAGGCCGCAGGTGCTGTGTGCCCCAGTAATTCCATGCTACATTTTTCGAAGTACGCAGGATAGCGAGCTCTGCTGAACTATCGGAAATTGAAAGGGGTTACTAGGGGCCCTTCATTATACGATCACCAACTCGGCACGTATTGGGGGTCTTCTTGTATGTCACCTGATGCTAAATACTAGTAATATTGTTCAACATTTATACCGGCATTAGTGTAAGCTAACTTTCGACGGTGAATCTCTGAGACGATGCCAAAAGAGCAAATTGAGTTGCCTGCCAAGCCGATTCTGTTGCGTGGCTGCATGTAATGTGTGGAAGAAGACACCACATCTGTTGAATTAGACTTTGCTTCTGTGCATCTGTTTTGGGTGTCTGTATTTTAATATTGTTTTGACTATATTTGGAAGCCGGAGCGATTTCTGTTACGCTTAGGGAACCAATTCCCAGGCGTCTACCGGTAATTGTGTACTCCTTATATGGTGAATTTTTGACATGAGGAATGAGTACGTCTATTTGCAAAAAGAATCGAACACGGTAGAGTTGAGTTTCTGGGGCCACTCTATATAATTGAACTACATGTATTCCCGACAACAACCCCTACGCTGGCACCCTCTAGCGGGGGATATTTGAGTTAGGGGTTTAACTGACATCTTAGATGGAATGTGTTCGACACGAAAGAGTGTTACTATCATCACTTACAGCGTTTGCTCTTTTTTTTTTTTTTTTATCTCGGTTGTTTTTAACCACTGTTTAGCGTTAATTAAAGTGACTTTTATCCGAAATGAGATTGAATAATTCTATTACTTCTACTTATGCCCGTGTCGCCATGGAACTTGATGCCTCGCATTTTTCTTCATCCGTTCCGTTTCCTGATTGAGGATCAATCCGCACTTTTCTCAAATCCTTCCATATTTCTCCAATCCGACATTTAGCTTTAAAAAACAAAAACAAAACAAAAACAAAAAGTATTCAGAGAATTCAACCCAGCAAGATTTTCGAGTATTGAAATCTGCAGCATGGAACTACCTATAATAATTTTTTGTATCTTTGTTTTAATTTTTTTTCATCAGGTCGCGACGAGGAGAAGCAATTGAAAGTTGAATTCAAATCGATTCAGTGCAAAGTATGCACGGCTCCATCGTCCGGTTTCCATTTTGGAGCCATCACCTGCGAAGGCTGCAAGGTGAGTCTCCGTTGTCGTATAATTTACTCTCCTCCGTTCCGCGAAATTCCCTGTAAACGCCCAATAAACACCATGTCACTTCAAACTGGCAGGGCTACCTGCTCTCCCATATGCAACATCTTCTTGGACCCAATTGAATAATAATGTCAGAGGCAATAGAAGTCCACCAAGGCACCGTGTCGATCGAAGCACGTAGCAAACCTCAGGTTTGCTGCTGATGACAGCGAAGGCAGAAGCAGGAAGGTACCTGGTACGGTAGTTACACCCAAGAATGGACTAATGACATAATTGACTGGGATGAGAAGGGACGAGGCTCAGCACACGACCGCAAGGGATGCAGGGCACTGGTGGTCTTGTGGTGCCCCTGCGATTCCATCAGGACTCAAGGGCCAGACGAGGCACTCCGAACCGTCTTCACTGCTTGTAACTTTCAACAAGAATTCATCAAAACAGCACTCAACAGGAGAATATAAAGCGTCATCTGCCCCCACCCCCCTTCAAACCCCTAATACTCTCCTCCCAACGAACAGCACCCTCCCCCAATCCCATCTCCTTTGATCTCACAATCATTAATGATAAATTAGTCATTATAATCGTCTTATGGGTGGCTCCGACCACGTTTCCAAAGGTCCCTGCGGCCTAAGGAGACAATGAATGTCCCTAAAATCCTGTGACCATAAATCAAACTATATAATAACATTCATGCATCCCTATAAATATTCATATTCAATAAATTCATATCCTATCGTGTTTCCTGGGGTGGGGGGGAGGGGGGTTGTTTTCTAATTTCTCCACTTTCTTTCACAATTGTCAATTATTGGTGATATGTCAATTGCAATTATTGTTCTGGGTTGCACAGAGCAACCACGCCCACCCGACTCTGGGCAAAAGAAAAGAAATCATTAAAAATAAAATCATTGCTCAGTAGCTGTAGACATGGATAGAAAATAGATCAATCAATATAATTATATAATAATAAATAGTACGAGTTTGTCAGAAACCCCGATATGTACAGCTATTGAAGCATAATTAATTCATTTTGCTTTTTCCCTCCCTGACTTGTATTTTTTAGTATTGAGTACTTTTTAGTATAGGGAGTTAATTTATACCTCCGTTAGATACGTTTGTACGAAAATCAAAATAAGTTTTATCTTGGTTGATTCAGAAAAATAATTAGTTAATGCCATACTGATCATTATGAGATATTTCCCTGTGCATCTGCAACAAAGGTGCGAAGAATAACTACCCTGCAGTGTTGAACAATGGCGGAATGAATTACGAAATACCTGGATGAGATTAAAAACTTCTGCCAACAACGTATTTCATGCCAGAGCGACCAATGATGTAGAATTATGCAATGTGTGTCCAGTATCTCTTATAGAATAAATAAGACAGGTCTCTTATAAAATGTAGTTGTAATGTACATGTAATCGTTTTGGATGTTATGAAAATGTGACTCAGTATTTAATAATGTCCAGTTCTGTGTAATTTGTGATTAATTAAACCTATTGTTTGGGGTTTTTTGGTGTGTTTTGTTTTGTCCTTTTTTTCCCTCTTTTTTTTTTCACATGCCCAGTTGATAAGCTCACTCTCTCCTTTTTTTGGGGGTCTATTCTCGTGTTTTTCTATTCTTCCTTTATTGGGTTCTTTAGAGCAGAAGAATGGCTTTAAATGACCTTTTGTCTTTTTTCTCTCTTTTTGTAGGGCTTTTTCCGGCGCATGCTTAAAGAGCAGCTTCACCGGAAGTTTCAATGCAGCGGTAACGACCAGTGTGACATCACTTCCGCCACCCGGACCACGTGTAAAGCATGTCGCTTCAGCAAATGCATCTCCGTGGGCATGAAATTGGAAGGTAATTACTTTCAATATTAAATTATAGTTCAGTGTTGATGACTAGTTATTATTATGTAATATTTTTCCCCCTAAACTGTGATGCTAAAAAGACTGCATTCGCCTGGAAAGAACATGCTTTCTCTTCCGTGTAAATGGTGCCACGCTATCTAGGTATATATCCAATTTCGTTATAATCTGATTTCTGCGCGATGCCGTATCTGACCTTGACATATTTCTTTTTCTTTCTTTTTTATAACTAAAGAAATTTTTCTTCTGAAAATCTTGCGATTGAATCATTAAATTGAGCAGATTTTTTTCCTCTCGCCCGCAATTGCATCTGTGTCAGTGTGGGAAAGATAAAAATAGCTGGGATCATGGCACACACATTACTACTTGTGTCGCTAACCCCTTGCAAGTTTGGTCTTTTATCGTTGATCATTTTGATATTACAAACATATT
>KB294291.1:6277-19202 GCA_000328365.1 Capitella teleta | reverse complement strand
GATATTCTACACGGCGCACAAGTCTGTTCTCTTCATTTTCAACTGTTCGTGATCCTAAACTGATTTTCTTTCGCAGCCAATCCGTGAATCCTGGTAAACATTATTTCGAGTACTCCCATGGCAAGATGTCTTTGATAGACAATGAAATTAACTGGAACGATACTCCAACGAATGCTTTACTCAAAATCTATCATAATTTGGAAAACATTTGTACTCTGGAAAGGCTAAAGGCTTATTTTCAGAAGCCCTCTGGAGCGTAGAGTTGATCCAAGAGTCACAAACAGCCAAATCGGATACAGTGTATCACACAAGAAATGCGTCGTCGAGCAGAAAAAAAAAAACAAAAAACAAAAAAAAAAAAAAAAAAAAAAGGTATACATGTATCTTGGATTGACCCCGTTCTGGAGGCCTATGAAAGTGACAACAAGCCGACCGGACCGACAATTTCGGTGAGCTCCGGGTTAAGACTGGTTCAAGTCAGCCATGTTTATGAGATGTGCGACAGGGAAGATTGTGACCGACCAATATCTGTCGAACAACTTTTGATGTCGGCTCAGGTAAGAGAAATAGGTGCTCAGATCACCATAAAAGACCCAAAATCCGGGTTACAAATATCCGGAGATCCGACTACTACAGAAAAAATATGCTCATTCATAACTTGCTATAGTAATTGCAGACTTCTTGAAGAAGGAAAATGCTCTCATGGCATGGTCATGGTCATCATTTCTTAATTATTATGTAACGCTTTTCGCTGGGCTGAGGTCAAATTTTCGACAGTTCTTGATTCAGGTGCATCAATATCTTCGCTTTCGCTTCTACCAATCATTATTTATTTTAATAAATTGCTAACAAACGTGATATCGAATAGATCGCGTATGCCTATTTTCTTAGCTTTATATTTCGTGACCGTACGTGATGACGTTGATCAGTTTCGATGACTGTAACTTCGCCAACTTTGGATAATTATTTTTCTCTTCACATCAGTGTAGGAAATTGGATCGTCCACAATAAAACTTGTAAATCATAGCTGAAAATCTGCGACAAGTGGCTGATTGTGTTGTGCGGTGTCAGTAATAAAGAAATGAAAACATGTACATGAGGGATTCCCAGAGTTCTGAACGGTTTGGGGCTGCTGAAGCATTACTTGCGAAGATTCGTGTTCGCATTTGAAATGCTAGTTTAAATGCCAAATCTAGGTCATTTCTACGAGTTATAACATGACAATTTTATCATTTGACAATAGAAAAATAAACGTAATGAAGATTGGACGCATTTTTTTTTTCTTCGAATAATTAGTCATTTATTATCGCAATTATCTTTGACAATTTTCAAGGTTGTAAAAAAAAAGTCCAAAATTAAGCCAAAGAAAAAGAGAAATTATTTGGTTGACATGGATTCAAAACATAGAATTTCACTATGAAGTCAAAACTGGATCAAACAATAATTAAAAACAAGACAACATCCAATGCAAATAATTAATACAATCATAATGCGATACGCGTACTTCAGCGCATGCATGTGATATTGATATTTTAACATTTAAATCGCTGGTCAAAACAACCACTAACAGTAATTCATGTACAGAGCCAATACATCTTGAATAGCATATACTCTCAAAACTACACCTAACTATACGCCCTTGAGAGGTCTACGCATTGGAAACATACTCATTGCATGAACATTGAGCTCCAATACGATTGAATTGATGGATGATCGAATCAATCCAAGTAGGTTGACAAGAATTGCTCAGAATCAGCGAGTCTTCTGACGAAGTTCTTGAGACCGTACAGAGAACCAGCGGGGTACTTCTTCAAGAGATTGAAGCTACCATTAGATTGGACGGGGTAAGGCACAAGTACACCGCTTTGAAGTTGCTCAGCCAGGAAGGATAGATAGCTGGTCAATTTCTGTCTAGTCGACATACCATCAATCGTGTACCGATTCCCATAGTACCAATGCAGAAACGCCACTTTGTAGGCGTATGAGTCAAGCATTCCGAGCTGCTCGGGACGACGGATACGAATGGCTTTGACAATCATGAGGATCTTACGAACCGAAAGTGTGATGTTCTTGGCGTAATGGCTTTCTTGATGAGTGAATGACCTCCTCCAAAAAACCCCCATTGGACTACGTGGATTACCAAAGGCGTCCGGGTGGCTCTTGGCCACCAGCCACTGATTACCCAATTCAACCAACGGAACAAGATCAAGAGAGAAGAGTGATGTCCAATACCCCCCAGCCTCACATACTTCCAATGTGATCGCTGGGCCTTGAGAAAAACCGATCTAACCTGACTGGCTGACAAGCACCCATCTCTCACAAGATTAGCTTCAACGCTGTGATCCCCTCTCCCAACAATCTTAACAAAGCATGGATCGTCCATATATTGTTCAAGCTGCCAATGCGACCCGGAGACATCAAGGGGAACAAGGACGTCAAATTCATTTGGTTCGATGACCTTAAGTCCTTCTGACGAGCTTCCTCTGTCGATGAAGTCCTTTGTCCGGATTGGGAGTTTGCTCTGCAGGTGTTTAGCTATTTCTCGCTTGACACTCTCGTAGATTGCAATCATGCGTTTCATATCGGCGTCAGTAATGGCCACTTTGTCATCGTAGTACCTTTCGATCTTCTGGTCCATTGTATCAAAGTAAGCCATCCTGGAGAATCAGAAAAGAGTTTCAAAATTACCTAGTATTCATGAAAGCCAATGGAATCAAGCTAAAGAGTTTCTGAAATAAACATATAGGTCCTTAATAACAACTTTATGTTCTAAAATATCAGAAATGTTTCACAAATCTAGTGATCTATTTCCCTATCCTCATGTCCTACGTCATAATCAAAAATCAAAAATCGAATGGATTTGAATATTTCTCTAGATAAAAGGGTGTGCGCTGCTCAGTGTACGGTTTTATTTTTTAAAACTCCAAATGCCCTACCTCGATCGTTGCTTATGGGTGCAATTAGAAACTTCAGGTCCGGGTACGTCAATTTGGTGTTTCAGATCCGATTACTCAGCAAATAGCCACCAACGTCCGTAAAGAGCACTGCTCAACGTTATTTATGGCCCGAATGCTGCCCTGTTTCACTGCTTCTGTTTATATTAGACAATAGTGGTTTCAGTTTCCATAGCCAGGTTGGTTTCGTAAGTTCATAAACCTACTTTTTATGGTTTCTGTTGATATAAGAGATCAGACTTCGACCTACTGGAAATATGTCTCTCTTTTTAGTAAACCGAAACCCGCAATTAATTCACATCCTAACATGTCCATCTTATCGATTAAGTTCGTGAATACACAACTTGCTGCTACGTAAACTTCAATACGTTAAATTACAATGTTAACAAACAGATCTAGTCCGTTTTCAGCCCGAGAATGATGGAACTGACGAGGATGCCGTCTGTACTCTAGATGTATAGTCCCAATGATTTAATCTGAGGAAATATATTTAATGTAATCTACAGGATACGGTTAGACCCTATAATTATGAGTGATATCATTTAACTCTCCCGAGCTCAAATTAATATATTTTATTTTTAGTAATTATGTCATGAGCGTATGATATATCAAAGGTTAACGTATTGCAGCAGTTATAATGGGCATTGATTTTACACCAAAGATTAAGTAAATCCCAATTTGGCATCATTGAATTGGCGTACATATTATGCTTAAGTGCAAAAGAAACGCTACGATCTATAATTGGCTTAATAATCATGTAATCCATATTTACGCCTGCAGGTATATTCTACACAGTGCGTAAGTCTACTCTCTCCGTCTTCAAACCGTTCGCGATCAAAAAGGATTTCCTTGGTCAGCCATTTCACGAATCCTGGTAAACATCTTTTGAGTACTTTCATAACGAGATGACTTTGATAAGACGATGAAATTGACGGGAATGATACTCAACGAGTGCATAACTGAAAAGCAATCAGACTTTAGAAGAATTTGCACTCTGGGAATGCAACAACATCCCGCAGAGCAGGGTTGAGAGTCTCACTGAGAAATTTGGCCCAACATCCTCTCATGTGGTATTGGTGTGTGAGTCAGAGGATTGGAAATATCTGACAATGAAATTCGATTTTTTGACGCCTTGTCGATTATTCCTCCAATTAAAACAGGTTAATTTGTTTTTCTTTCAAAATTTCAGTAATGGGTGTGCAAAGGGTTCAACTTATTAGACACGAAAATTCGTGTTTATGCAATGCATACTCGGAATGTGGTGATGACATAACCAAAGCGTTGCGTTTCTTTCACATCTTAGTATATGTATACTTTAGAAATCGAATAGAGCCCTTCAAGTGTTTTTATGAAATCGGCCCCTGATCATCATTTGCTATTTGGTGCTGTGAGGTTTTATCTAAGGGGGAGGATCCCACGATAAGTTTGATCGAGTATTGAACATGTTTTATTTATAAGCAATCAATTTAGGATTTTAGGATCAAATATTATGTACAGCATATAATTTTACTATGCTTATGTATTGAAACTTTATTTTATGGTCATATGCATGTACATAATTGTAAATGCAAGTAAAATTTAATATTGTACAGTGAAACCCCACCAACTCGAATTCGTATAACATATTATTATATAATCTCTACATTACGCTGGCCTAATCTCCGCTGGCCGTCGCAATATGCTCATTGTACAGGCCGGACTGTCAGCAAAGCTGATAAGCGGATGATATATTACGACCTCTCTCCTTTAAGAAGAGAAGTCAAGTACACGCCTTATCCAGATTATGTGCATTTATCTACATTATCATGTCTGGCATCATTTAAAGTTATTTGAGTAACACTCGGGGAAACGAAAACCGCGAGTTATCACGCATATAAATATGTGCACATGTATATTGATATTCGTTTCTATATAAAGGTGATTACATTTTTCGACACAGGTGATCAGGTAGACGGTGTAAGTATGTAAGAGAATTGCGAGAATTTACTTCAATTTAGTTTTCAATCTATTTTGCAATAAAAAATGGTGGCAGAGGTATATTCCTCCGATGAAACTACAACACTTGTAATCATGAGATATATTATATTATAGAAGGATTACTAATCGAGCAGTTGAGGGATTAGGATAGTAATAATTAATGTAACATCATGCTAAAATGAGCTATTAATTAACGAAACCGGTTGAGATCGAATACAACTTCATAAGCCACAATATTAAACAGTTTGGTAAACGCAGGTGGACGCTGATGACGCACAGGTGATTTGGAAGCAAAATGGCGCCTGCAGGTATGCGATCAGCTCACTTCCGGAACGTTTATGCCACATCTCTTAGTTTAGGACCCCAAGCTTCAAGTAAATTATTTTCAATGATATAAAGTATTACAAATATTATTGGCCTTAAATGCTTTAATTATAGCATTATTGTGTCAATCTAATAAAAGTAATGTCCATCAGAATAATTCTAAAGTGTTTTAATCTTTTTACTTAAAACGTGACTCCATAAGTAGCAGCCTTTGAAATTCCGTGAATACCTATTGTTAGTGTAACAGATTGTCGTGGGCAGAATAATTTGGCTAGAGTATAATAACTGTAATATTGTACAACGCCCGTGATCTGCATGCATCATAACGGACTTTTCGTACGGCCAACGACATGAAACTTGCGTTGGTTATTCCTCAAGAGATTCCAGAAGTGTTGGGTCGAAGCGCCAGAGTGAAGGCGTACTTTTTGTAGGCCGTATGGGTGTTAATCATCGATGCTCATTATGCTAATCTCCTCGGATGCTAACAACCCGTAATTAAGTCGCATTAGCAAAATTACATCTCTTTTTTGGGGCGAATACTCTCAAATATGGTGACGCATTAAATTCAGAGGCCTCTTTGGCCGAAGGGTTGTCAGTCACGTTAAACAAATGCCTCCGGACCTCTTATCAATTGTTTATTTGATACACGGGAGATCAGAGACTAATAATTTAGCCTGATAACCGCATGCATAGATGTGGAGATTAGCTTGTATATAAACCAGATGCGACATCGCAAAATGTGGTCCTTACGTATCCCCCGATGTCATGGCAACCCTGTCATTCGTTCACTCGATTATCGCAGATTCCAGTTTCGGCAAACTATAATCGCTAAAATTTTGCATAACTTCATAATCATTTAGCAAATTTGGGTTCGGTTTTTATCTTTCCGGTATTTTTAATCAAATAATGGTTTGTACGTTATGTTGGACAGACGTGCATTTTATAATTTGAGCGAAAGTGCGGGGGCATAGCTAGGGGTCGGGGATCGACACGCAATGACCTTTTTTTTACAATGAGGAGATAAGCCGACGTTCCATCCTGTGTTGTACACAAGCTAATTTCCATCTATGCTTGATGAATCTTTTGTTTTTTCTTTATTACATGCATATGTACATTATCATTATTGCATTGATCTGTTTTGAATTACATATTTATTTCAGATGCATGCCTCGCATGCTGTCGACGAAACCATCGAAACGGCAGCATAATTATATAAAAGGCGGACATTCTGAAAAAAAAAAGTAATTTATTATTTCCCATAGAAAATATAAAACCCTTATATGGCTGATTGAATAAATTCTGCGTGAGCATTCACAATAAAAATATCCCTCCCTAGCCCTCAAACAAATATACCATGGTCCGCACAAAGTAGTCTCATTCTCTCATTGCACCGAGCTTAGAAGAAAACAAAATCGAAAACATACTAATACAAAATATCAAAAGACTTGCACAACACATGTGATTGGCGATGTGTTCCAAAAGAAAAAGAGAGTTTCACTTCAATTAAAGCCGCCGACCATCGGCCAGTCATATTTAACTTGTTCGAAAAACTCTCTGCAGTTGGTCATCACGTCTTTGTACTTTTTGAAAGTCAGAGTATCTTGCCATCTGGAAGCAATGTTCGAGGAATTCTTCTTCGTCGAAGTGTTCTGAATAATCCAACTAAGAGTCTTTTCGTGAATGCTTGAGTTAACGAAGTTGTAAATATTCTCAGTGTATTTGAGAGGATATTTCACGAAATCATCATAGATGATCGGGTATATCCTCCCAGGAAACCTCTCCTCTAACTTCTTTCTGAGCTTTACGTCTTTGACAACAGTTCGACAGTAGAGCAAGGCTTCTTTGGCCATCAAGTCTGTTCCTTTGGAGAAAGAACCCCTGGCACTATTGTCAAACTCCTTCCTCGACAGGATGGCCCCTCGCGGATCCCTGATTAGATGGATTAGTCTGAAGTTTGGAACATTCTCTAGGAGCATCTCCATGCTTTTCATCGTCGCACGCACCGTTTTTGCCGCGCGGACTTCTCGCGTCTCACAAGCGTCGAGGAAATGGTGCGTACACTGCTCTTCAGTGATCTTACGTAACCCGCTGAGGCAGTTCTTGTAGTTGATGAAGCGACGTTTGGCAGGATGCGTAGAGCTCTCCCGGAATTTCTGGTTCCACAGATACTTGTTGCACTCGTCCATGCGCTGCGGTTCCACGGCTCCAAATCGCTGCCCACAATACGGCGGAGTGAACTCATTGCATTTTGTGTAAGTCACATTGTGTTGGCGAATACATTTGATGTACTTATTGAGGACACGATGGTCTCCTGCAAACATGTACCAGTACTTGTGGATCATAGATTCGGTTGGCAGAGCGGCTAGATTGCATGAGAGCATTTGTCTCAGAAAAACGCCGACTGCTTGCACTTCTCTCTCGGGGATTTCTCTGAAAATGTGAAGAAAAAAAATTACCATATTTCATATGCTTTAGTGCAATGTTGCCGAAATGAAAATGTATTTCAGTGTGTATAAGTACAATGTAATTTCGGTTACGACAGAAGCCACGAAACGAAGCTACGAAGTGCAACGGCCCACTATGACTTTCAAAATAAACGAGGCCAGCAACGGGTTCATAGAGAGAGAGAAAGAGAGAGAGGGAGGGAGAGAGAGAGAGAGGGAAAGAGAGAGAGAGGTGGAGCCAGGGCGAACGGCCTCTATGCTGCCTTAGGAAGGCCTCTCTGCGTCCCAGGGGTAGCACAGAGGCCATATGCTAGGGGTAGCTAAGAGGACAGTCCTCTTTGCTACTTACGCCTAGGGGGACACCTATTTGCACCTTAATCGTGGCTTAGGCTTCTTTGTCACTTCATGGTGATATTGATAAAACTCGGAAAAAGTCATCACAAATATTTTAAAATTAAACTATGCTGTCATCAATCTTCCTCGTATTTCTCCATTTGAGAATAAAGTTATAGTAAGTTATATTTCCAGTTATTGAAAAGCCTTCATACATTTGTCAAATTTTGTTTCATGAACTTGTTCATTGACATGAAGCAAATGGTCCATTTAGACCAAGTCGGGAGAGCTCTAGCACTATCCATAAATTTACCTCTTTGATGCTTCTGAGAATATACCAATCTCCCTTAAATGAACTTTCTGCTGCTCAGACAGCAAAGAGACCTAATGAGAGATATTGCTATATCTCCACATAACAGATGCTTTAATTGTTTAAATTCTGCAGTGGGTTTTATACTGACGGTTGGTCTATAATCAAGCTATAAAATGCTGGTTTCTGATGGGACTAGCTCTTCTGATAACACAATCAAACATGTATGTAAAGAGTGTGTCCGCAAAAAAAGAGACCTAGCAATCTCCCTTACATGACGTTTCTGCTGCTCAGACAGCAAAGAGTTCAAACAAGAGATATTGCTAGATCTCCACATTACAAATGCTTTGATTGTTCAACTTCTGCAGTGGGTTATATACTGCGAGTTGGTCTATAATCAAATTATTAAATGCTCGTTTCTGATGGTGCTAGCTATTCTGGGTAACACGATCAAACATGCATGTTAGTAGTGTGTCCATAACATAAAAACCTAATAATCTCCCTTAAATGACCTTTCAGCTGCTCAGACAGCAAAGATACCATTCCCTCTAACCCTAATTCATTCATTTAGCATAGTGCTATATTGCTCTCAAAATGACATACATGCACAGAGCAATCCGCTGCATGTTAGAAAAGAGACTGAAACATGAACAAAACAACTGCGTTGTGCACCTTCTGGCAACATCATATATAGCATACAACTCTAGCAGATTATTTTAGATATTCGGGAGAACTAGGAACCATCTTTATTTGACCTCTTTGCTTCCTGAGATGTTATGATGAATACTCGCTGTTTAGCAATTAATAAAAGGAGCCTGGCAGCCATTGGATCATGATATACATGAAATAGAGGTATTGATCATTAAAACCAATTCCCGGATGAGAAGCATGTCTGATGCAATGGAATCGGAGAGATATTTCTTCAGCTAGGCTGTAAAGAGGTCATCCAAGGGATATTGCCATATATCATGAAACATTATTGGTCATTTTTCCCATTTTTTTGTTAATATATCAGACTTGCAGGGTTTAGGATCAAAGAACTTTGATTATTGTCATATTGATGCACTTTTCAACTCACACAAGTTTCAATTATCAATTTTAGGATATAAAAACCATAAAAATACAATAAAATCAAACAAAATTTAGAAAACAACACCTAAATGTATTTACAAGGGTTTTTGACACTGGATGAATTTATTTTCCTCTTCGAAAAATATTATAAAAAGATATGTCGGAACACAAATATTCATTAAACTAAAAGTTTGTCATTCGGGCTATATGTATCCAAGTGTCCTAAATGTGAAAATGTTGATTATTTTAAATTTCAGCCACTAATTACTATTGTAAACAGCATTAGCAAAAAAAGGTGAACGAGCGTGGCCTCTTTGCTTCTTATGTTGTAGCTCCTGTTAATTGCTCTAAATTAGCCAAGATGATATGAATGTGTAATTGTTAAGAGAGGCTTGCCATTGATGTACGTGCGTGAAATGAAGCTGTTGTTTAATATCAACAAATGACCTCAGAAATCAATGCGTTGTTTATGACCTCTTTCCTTTCTAGTCTAACCCTAGCGAGGGTTGTGTCTGGGAAATTCGCAAAGTATCATAAAAACTGACAATATGACAAACCCATATTGACTATTGAAATGTAGATTATTAATTTCAAAGTAATTATTTAGTTGCGAGAGGATGATCTTCTCAAAGACTTTGGAAATATAGTTGGTAAAATTACAACAACAAGTTGCCGCATTCATGAGGACCGCCTTTTTTAAGTATAGGGATTATTTTGGCCAGTTTGAGCCTGTCGGGGAATATGCCTGTGAGAATCATCTGATTTGCAATCAGTGTAAGAGGTTTCGATATTTCATGTATTTGTGTTTTAGTTAGAATTGTGTACATGCCATCAGCCGAGGTAGACGATTTGTTATTAAGATAGCGAATGTGTTCTTGAATGGTGGTTTCAGACACATGATCAAAGTTAAAGTTGAGTGATGTTGGTGTTCCGAGGTAATCTTTAAAAGAAATCTGTGTTATTTCAAATTGAGATGCAATTCTATGTCAAGCATTGGCCAAAAAAAATAAAAAAAAAAAAAAAAAAAAAATTCCAGGAGTGCACATATCATATACCAAGACATAAAACAGAGATGTTTTCGACTGTACTAATGAAGAGGGGTAAAAAAGAAATAAATAAAACACGCACGGAATTTTTACGTTAAATTTCAAAATTTCGTATAAAGTGAAAACGTGAGCGTGCAAGGCTTTAGACAAAGGGAGTTTAAGCCATGAAACACAACACCAAAAGAACGCGTATACATATATACCTCAAAACTTTGCGTTGTGCTTTAATATGTGGGTGAATGTCAATAGGCCTGCAGTTTCCACTACTTTCCCTTTCCAATGCCATGTAGATTTTTGACGCATCTGGTGTAAAGTTCAAAGCGAATGACATGTCTAATTGATTGATGGCATCAGACAGAACTTTCCGGTAATAATATTGTTATAGCACCTCGATTTCTTAGTACTAGCTCTCAATCGATAATTTTTACCAAGGAGTCTGTACCTTGTATCTCATAAATATTTAGAGCTCATAATTACTACGATCACGAAAAGACAGAGGCAAACAGTGGTCATCAAGTGACATCAGCTCTTGACCAGTCTGACCAACTACCGTCGTTGCCAGTCAGGACCCCAATATTAGAGCATACGAAGCAGCGGATCGTTAGTCCTGCATGAGATATGGAACTACTGTAAAATAATTCGGAGCAATGCACAACATCCTCTCTAAAATTGGTTTGAAGGTTTGAAGCCTGGGGCCGAAGTGACGTTAAGGGCGAAATGGGATGAGGCTGAAATTACCTGTAACACCGGTGCATAACTACATTATAATATATAATAAGAACAACTTTCTTGGAGGGCACAATTAAACCCACCTCTCTGTTCCGTTCCAGAAACTCGTGATGTCGGATGGAACATTCCAGCCTTCAGCCGTGCCATACAACGCGGTGTATAGAGCATCCAAAGGTTCATACAAGTAGAAAATATCTGGATTTGTGTTGAACAACTGGCCAAAGAAGCTGGAACCACATCTCTGATATGTTAGGGTCACCACCATTCGCGCTTGTTCGGGGTCAAACTTCTTGTACGGAGTCTGCAGGAAAGAAAATGCATTCAGAAAAAAAAGCCTGTTATAGGATCTGACTCACATAGTGCTTGGAATATGGACCGTCAATTCTTGGATCGTAGGCTTCAGGCTCATCAAGTGACATCAGCTCTAAGCTACTCTGGATGGATGCTGCCAAATAAAAATGAATACAGTGTACATGTATAGTGCCAATTTGTGAAGTATGAGGTTGTATTCATACGTAGAGCACACAGAAAGAATATTTAACCAGATAATGGTGCATGAAATCAAATTTTTTAATTCGGTAATAGATACTGCATCAACATTGTCCACATGACTTTGTTTGCATTCATATTGCATGGTATTTAGACCAACAAAGCATGAATATAGTGAGAATGCAGTTTCAGCCCTTCCTGTAGACTAAATAATGTAAATATAGTGCACAAATTCACTGAAAATCAGGGCATGTAGTAGAAGAATATACACCTCACGAATGGTTAGCAGAAGGGTGGGGTGTTTATACACACTGAACCAGGTTCATGTGAAATGCACACAGAAATTAGATAGCAAGCATCCTGGCTGAATCAGAGGGGCATGTGTGGCTTACGGATCAGAATTCAAGAGCATAGGCAAATAATGGCGAAGTGAATGTATACAGTATATTTTGATACACCTAACCGCGTGTACGTACAATGTTTACTTTATAACGTTCGTACGAACGAACCACATAGGTTTACAAAGCGTAAATAGTTATACACAAAATCACAATTAGTGGCCGATTATCATTAACCTATAATTCAGAAAAAAACTTGTGTTTGAAGAAAAACATGAATGTTTTTATGGTAAGATATAATTATGTAATATTAAAAATAGAGACGAATCCCTCCCCTGGACTTAAAAATACTTAAAATGATATAAATACGCGATCTTTGATCAATAATGATCACACATTGCATTGTAATTGTTTGATATACTCAGCTCTACTTGATTAACGTGAAATAATGCCCTAATATTCGTTCCAACTTGCCCAAGAAAACAGAGGCCAAAGAGAAAAGAAAAACTTCAGACATATATAAGACACGCCCGAAAGAGCAAGACTGAGCAGACGAATCAATCGAAGATCCCACACAAGTTCAACTCGAACAAAAGAATTAAGAGTGGTTCATTGCATTGGCCCCAAGTTGAGTTCTGACTTAATTGTTTGTTGACTGCCGCACAACTTAACAACATACGCAATGGGAGCAACAACAACACCACCACCAAAAAAAAAAAAAAAAAAAAAAAAAAAAAACAGGCCCTGTAAAATCACGGTTTAATTTTTTAACTTTTTTTTTCTCGAAATGCACTAAAATGAAAACATATTAATTCACGTTTGACGAGTCAAGAAGTCTATATCGAAATAATGAATTAGCACCCATAAATATTCTCAACTCAGTTTCTTGGTTAACTGAATTTCGCCCTTA
>KB294287.1:0-21349 GCA_000328365.1 Capitella teleta | reverse complement strand
AAATGCACATTCAGGTTAATATAAAAAACATCAAATTTCATTATTAAAAAGAAAGGTTTTCAGCGATTTCTTAAAATCATCAATTTCCTTGGTCAATCGGATGCGGGTGGGAAGAGAGTTCCATAGTCTAGGAGCAGCGATGGAAAATCATTGATAATAGATAAAGGCAGATGTAGTGAATGGTATATGATCGGAGGGACTGTTGTGATCTCCATTGGCACAGGGGCCGCAAATAAGATGGACCAATGCTATGAACGGATTTGAATACAGTTAACAAGACCTTGAATTGAACTCACTTTTTTACCTGTAACCAGTGTAGTTCTTTTAGAACAGGGGTTATATGCTGGAATCTCTGCGTGCCAGTAACAAGGCGTGCAGCTGCATTCTGAACGCTCTGCAGTCTTCTGAGAACTCGGGCTGGGGCTCCGACTAGGAGGGCATTACAGTAGTCCACCCGACTTGTGATGAAGGCATGTATAAGTGTCTTGAGGCATTTCTTGTCCAGAAAACGTCTGATTCAGCTGAGAGATTTGAGTTGAGCCAAGGATGCTCGTACAACGTTTGTTACATGCGCATCAAAGGACATGTCGTGGGTCATGGTGACACCCAGGTTCTTCACAGCTGAGTTGCTTGGTCGAATTTGCTCGTCTCCAATCGACAGAAGGCGTTGAATGTTGTCATCCTCTGCAAGATTTTTCTTGGCGATTAGAATACATTCCGTCTTGGCACAGTTCATTTTAAGTCGAAAATGACCCATCCATTTCTGGATATCGTCGAGGCATGCTTCCATGCGTCTGAAACCCTCTTGTAGGCGCTGTTGTTCACATGGTATCCAAAATTGCGTGTCATCTGCATTGCAGTGAATTTCGATTTCATGGTGTCGAATGAGATGTCCGAGGGAGACAGTGTATAAAGTAAAAAGGATGGGGCCCAGCACAGAGCCCTGGGGGATACCGTGCTTTGTCTCAGTTGAGGGCCATTTTGCGCTGGCTGTCTTGACGCTCTGCTTCCGATGTTGTAGGTATGAAGTGAACCATGCAGCTGCGGTGCCCATGATGCCGAGGCGGTTGAGGGTTTGTAGCAATATTGCGAAATCGACTGTGTCGAAAGCAGCTGATATGTCAATCATGACAAACAGGACCACATTTCCACTTCCCATTTCATGGATGACTGTCGAAAACATGGATCAGAGCGGTTTCTGTACTATGACCCGGGCAGTAGGCAAATTGGTGACTTTCAAGGAGATTATTGTTTGAGAGATATTTGTTGAGTTGGGAAGCGACCTCTTTTTCGATAAGCTTAGAGATCAAATTCATGTTGGCGATGGGTCGATAGGTACCTATGTCTTCAGGGTCGAGCTTGGGCTTTTTCAATAAGGGGCGGATTAAGGATTCTTTGCATGGTGTTGGGAAGACACCAGATGAGAGCGATAGATCTATAATGCGGGTAATGCAAATAAATATATAATAAATATATTGTTATGCCCTAGCATGAGTTCAAGTTTTGTCTTAATAAATGCTCCAATAATAGTTACTCAGGGGTGACAATAGCTATTATGCAACGTATTGTCAGGAAGTGTAGATCTTGTATCCTAGGAATTTCATATGTGACACATTCATAATACTGGAAAAGGTAGGATTTGCTGACGACATCATCTCATCGCCAATATTTCATTCCATATCAGACATGAAATATCATTCGATGCTTATTTGTGAAACCTTTGCACTCAATGTGAGGTTTGGTTCACCCCCCCCCCCCAAAACAAAACAAAACAAAAAAAAAAGCACATAAACCTTTTTGTTTAGATCGTCTAAAGGAAAGAAAACGTTTTACTTTTATTAAGCGCTTCTCGTATGATTATAGTCCTATATTTCAATGATTCAACTCATAGGAAAGTTTGCATAGCGTTGCTTGCAATATGATGTCCGTTCTGCATCAAGGGATCTCTTGGCAATTCAACCTACTTGACAACTCACGCCAGGAGACTGTCCTGTCAAACATTCGGGGCCTCTTCTCTGGAATAGCCTTCGCCAACGTATTCGAGGCAGTCGATCTTTTGAAGCTTTTAAAACATATTATGATCGGTAAGGATGCAAAACGAGTCACATGACCAAGAAGCAATGCGATCTGGTTGACATTTATTCGCATGCAACACAAATTAGGATATCTATTTTTTTTATTAAATGCGTAAATTCACAAGCATGATTAAATAGCCGTCCCTTGGATGCTGAATTTCCGCCACCAAGTTGCAAGTAAACCATAACTTCAGTAGCTCTGGAAACTGATCAGTACCTCGGTGAAAGCGTCACCCAGACTTCATCGGCAGGAGTAGTGACGACGCGATACAGAGGAGTGACCACTTGACCAGGTACAAGCTCCACTTTCAGGCACCGCAAGAGAGTTGTGATGAACACGTAAAACTCAGCATTAGAGAATTTGTAACCAAGGCACTTGCGTTTACCGAAGCCAAACGGGTTGAAAGAGAGGCTGGGTCGAGACTTGACGTTTTCTTCCGTGAAACGACCAGGGTCAAATCTGAATAATTTGATTATCTCAATCGAGCGTGAATCGAATAATGACTCACCTTTCTGGGGCAGGATAGAACTCCTCATTTACGTGAGTGACGCCAATCGCCATGACAACGGGCGTCTGAGATGGAAAGGAATTACAGAGGGGACATTTCGGACGCAGGACTCACATGAGCCGGGATTTGGTGACCTCCGACCTCCACATCCACCGCCTGAACCCGCCCTGCCACTGCTCCCAGAACGGAGCAGCGAACACTCTCGTTCATCACTTGGCGAAGGAATCTGATGGAGTATAATCGAAGGCAGAGAGACGAACCCCCTGAAGCATCGGATATTGCTGCTTGATGGCGACATCGCTGAATGTGTGCAAGTATGCTTCACGCCTGATATGCGCATCTTGACCATTGGTCAGCAGAAGCGAGTGTTTCGAGATCATCGGGAACTCGAAGAGGACAGCTGAGAAGCAGAAAAGGGAGATTAGGGAGCGAAACCTATCAATCAGTGAACCCACGAGGTCGATCAAAGGTTTTGAGATATTTCTTGTAAAGGTCAGGACTGGAAATGCTGACAACCATCTGAGCACCATAATGGAAGGAAGCTATCGGTCCGAAGTTACCGTGGAGGTTCAAGAGGAACTGGTGGAGGCTCCCGATGGCTCTGATATCAGCCAGGTTTCCCTCGCTGAAGAATAAGGGTTATGCATTTGGGCATACTACTCTTGTTAGTGATCTAATAGTTTCCAATATTATCTGAATTAGAATGTCTCACTGCTTATTGCGAGGCTTGGGGCCAGGGATGGTCGACTTGCGTATCTGGGAATTACCCTAGAGGGAAGACAAAAAGCAGTTGTTCAGAATTTAACCATGTTGAGCTATTGAAGTATGCTATTACTATTGCCCTTATATTCATCTCCTAATACCAACAACATTTTTAATGCAAAAATATAGCTTGATATAATAGTCAACTCACCGCTTGAACAAAGAGTGCGGCCAGGACGATCACAACCAAGATAACAACCAGCAGGTAAATGATTGGAATCATTCTCAGGCTTTGAAGTTGCTGGTAGAAAACAGGAAAACGAATGTGCAACAATTACCACACAGTGACTTCGAGTCTTTAGCGCCCACAAGCCAGCTCCGAAATACCACATACATGTACATCAGAGGCAAGTGCGCATAATGACAACCAACACTTAACGAGACAAATTGCTCAGTTTCACGATTTGTTTTTGAAAACAGTCGATCAACATCGCTGATACAGAAACACGCACTGAATGTGGGCCCCTCGTATATATATGACTCTGATTCTATATAGTGAACGTAAAATTTTATCATGGTACATGTATATCCAGGTACAATAAATCTTCACGCAAACTCGAAAATGGAGGTTAATTTTGACAAAAAAAAAAAAGAGCTGTTCACAAAATTGCAAGAAAATAAGAAATGTGTAAAAATTGACTGGAATAAGAAGAATAAGAAGAGGCCCGAACGCGTACGTAGAACCCAATATAGCCGCCTTCTCCTTCGAAAATCCTCTTTACTGTAAGTCACTAAGTGTAACGATACGTAGTCTATTTGTCAGCGGTGATCTCAGATCTCTGGTGATGGTTACTCTGGGAAGACAACGAAAAGCGTACTAGTAATCAGCGTGACATTTGCACGATATTTCTCAGTTTTCCGGCGCACACGAGAAGGGAGGAGAGGGGGACTGAAGTCCACTGAACACAATCATAGAGCTGCGATTTTAGACTCTTTCTCAGAATTTACTTTGTGTACTGTCTGTGTACTGTGTACTGTGTATTGCCTGTACGCAGCCGCATCTCATCGTCCTCAATAGCTCCTACAGTCCCTGTAAGTCATCACCTCTTGACCCCGTCCCCACCTGGCTTCTCAAAAACTGTTTACCAACTTTTGTGCCCATCATTACCTCAATAGTAAACGAATCTATCTCTAGTGGCTGTGTTCCTGAGATCCTGAAAATGGCCACCGTCGTTCCTCTTCTGAAGAAGCCCTCACTCGTTCCCGAGACTTTCAAGAACTACCGTCAAGTGTCTAACCTGACTTATATTTCCAATCTGATTGGACGTGTAATAGCCCATCGCATACAAGATCACTGCGCCTCACATGACATCATTAACTGCTTCTAGTCTGCCTACAAGAGATTCTACAGTACTGAGACGGCTCTCCTTCGTGTTCAGAGTAACATCTTGGAGGCCGTGGATAGGGAAGGCGGTGCTATTCTGGTACTACTCGACCTTTCTGCTGCCTTTGACACGATCGACCACGGACTTTTGCTTGACCACCTGCAAGACCGTATGGGAATCAGGGACTGTGCTCTTGCCTGGTTTAATTCATATTTATGCAATAGGTTGCAGCGCATTAGGGTTCGTGGTTCACTCTCCTCTCCCCACAAGTTACAGTGCGGAGTTCCCCAGTGTTCAGTTCTTGGACCACTCGTTTTCACCCTCTACACCCATCCTCTCAGTTCGATCATTAGGCAACATCACCTGCAGCACCACATCTATGCGGATGACACACAACTTTACATTGCTTTCTCTCCCAAGGCACCCTCGTCCGTGTCATCTGCTGTCGCCACCATCGAAACCACTGTGACAGACATTAAGACCTGGATGGATGCTCATTTCCTGAAAATAAACGAGGATAAGACTGAAATCCTCATCATCCGTCGTCCATCATTGTCATTGTCGTCCATCAAACTCCAAATCGGCGAGCGGTGACAGTGAGTGCATAAGACGATGGAAGTCTATTTCAATAAGCATACAAATGAATTCCATTTTGCCTGGTTACTGCATTTCCTGCTGACGTTATTATCATTAAAAGTATATCATGAATCGGCGTCGCTTCGAATCGTCACAGCACTAGATGTAACACATTGATTATACATGTATAATTATATCTCTGGTATATTCATCCATGTTAAATTTGTTAATGTACGCACATATACAGAGTGGGCCAAAAGTAGTCTATCTATTCCATGGATTGACTAGGTTGTTATGCACCCATTTATACAAAGAAATGGAATTAAATGAACGCTAATAATATTTTGAACGAGGGAGGAAAATTTTAATGAGAGTGGTAAGTAATCGCGAAGAGCTTCTGTGCGCGTAATCAGGTGTGCGAAAACCCGGGATAAATTGCCAAAATATCATAGCGCATAATTATCATAGCGCATTTCTATCAAATGCAGGAGTCACGGCATGTGATGATTTGCAGATCCGCGTTTGGTATTCCATAATGGCTTATATTCATTTATATTCATAAAATGCTTTCACTTAGCGCCAACCTTTTATTTCAAATACTTGTCAACTGTGAGATTGCGATGGCAAGAGGCAGTTGTGAGTTGTGCACTCGAGCGGTGCCGATTACCCAAGAAAATTAATATGAGCGTCTGCGCCGCCGGCAGCAACTTGTCAAAACAATCACCAGGTATTCATAATGAATATTCTCTTTTTCCGAGGTCAATATTATTAAAATTGTGTCATGTTGTGGCGCATTTCACTGAATACTTATATATTATTTATTTTAGGATGTTTGTTTTGTACGGTATTCTGAGAGAAACACCAAAAAAAAAAAAAAAAAAAAAAAAAAAAAAATTCAACATAAGTCAAAAACAATTCTATCATGCCAATAATAGGCTCCATTTTATGAACCAGCACGAAATATAATTAGATTTTTCTTGAGTTTGTTCGCTTGCCTACATTTTGCTTCGTTTTGTTTTGTTTTGTTTTGCCACCCGGTGACCCGTCCCCCTTTCCTCTTGAAGTTACATGACTGATATTTTAGCTAAAATGTTTTCAGAAACATTACCGTGGTACGGATTGCGTCCATCTTGGATATCAGTTTATATATAGACCATCTGTTATAGAGGGAGAGTTATAATATAATGCTCTTTTAGTTTCACCCGAATAAAAAACAGTAAGAAATTTGGCGTTTATTGCATGAAAGGAAAATAAAACTGAAAACGATGAGGAAATAAACAGATGATGAGCATAAATTATGGAGATGAAGATGCTCATGAAGTTATGAATATGCATGAGGGTCATACGGGTGTGCCCGGCCAGCTGACCACTCTGAGGGTGACTGAACCCTGGACATTACGCAGCAGAGACACGGCCTGTGAGTGGTCAATGTTCTCCAACGAATCGCCCTGCACCGACAACAGCTGATCTCCGCTCCTGTGAGTAGAGCATTAACTGCAGACGGTGTTCGGAAATAATCATAACGTACCTAAGGCGGCCATCTTTGCCGGCAGGGGCGTTAGGCACGACGGATTTGACGTAGATAGGCACGGCGCCCTGACAGCTGTCTCTGCCGCCGACGACGGAGAAACCAAGCGAGCGGTGAGAGCCCCTGTCAAGCTGAATGGTCTTCACCGAGTGACACACGCTGAGGCGAACAGAACAGATTGATGGCGTTGAAAAAATAAACGAATTGGTCATTGGTAGGATCAGTGATGGAATTGGGAAATTGGGGGAATTGACAGGATCTGGCCAGCAAGGGAACTGGGGAAATTGCTCACTCACATGGGCATGCTGAGCCAGAACTTCCAGGACGGAGTGAAGTTGGCGATGCCATCGGACGATTCAGGACCCTCGAGCACCTTCAGAGCAACACTTTTATCTTCTGCAGCCATTTTGAGGATGCGCACGGCCTGCGCATGCGTCAGTTCCAAGAGGCTGTGTCCGTTGATGCTCACCAACACGTCGCCTTTCTGGAATACGAAACTAAGCAATTGTGGGCAAATCGGGAATTATATGCTTTGAGGATGTGACTTCTTCCCCGCGTCCACCCTTGCTGGTGAACAATTATTGAAATTGATGTATTGCATATTTTAACTCAAATGTGGACACTTTTGGCATACTTGCACACAAAATAACGTGGCTCAAGTTTGAAAAGTTCGAGACATGCATGGCTAGTGATAATTACACAAGAAAGATTCAGCTGGAATAATATTTTTAAGACTACAACATGCAGATGCCCCAATAGATCTTTCAGAGTTTGACGCCACGTGGCCGGAACGCCCCATTTCATGTGAAGTAAGTGAGCGATGCAGCAACATAGGAGGCCGCCCTGCATCGCCCTAAATGGTGATTAAGAAGCCTGTTTATATGGCGAGCTCAAAGCCAGACACTGCGCTTGCATGCAAATGCGTCGACTTGCATGGCCTGCTTCCTCTTACCTTAAACCCTGATTCAGACGCCCACGAACCCCCCATCATCTCGTACAGGGAGCTTGCCATTGGGGTCATTTGATTACAATTCGAATAAGGTGGAAAGTAACAAAAAGAGATGTTGTGCAACTATATCTTGACCTTGTATGACCTTGTTGAGTCATCGATTACTACGTGCTGAAATTATAGGTATAGAATAGTGAAAAGTTTATCGATTACAAAGCGACCTCTACCCTCACTCCCTGGAATCTCCTGGAATTGATTTCTCATGCATATAATTACACTCGAGTCTCTCGAGCACATCAGATTTCCGGTGCACCATGCACTGTTTTCGGCTCGCTGACCGTTTAATTCCGGTAACATGATACATTGCTAACTGGCGTATAACAGTGGAATATCTTATTTATAAAATGTATCCATATATTTTTCAGCACCCGTGTGTGCTATAACTAATGCCTGGGCTAGACCAGCAGCCGTCTCTCACGCAAACAGACTGCATGTATAACATGATGCCTTTAATCTTATTACTGTTCTGGGAACAAGCTGCATCTTAATTGAGTGAACGGTGGCGCTGATTATGTCCTGTTGCAAAATCAACAGATCCAGGCGCAGGGAAATGGTTTACGACATACTTTGTGAGACTAGTTTGATTAATTGATCAGGATTTCATCAAAATTCGCGATATACATGCAACCGAGAATCACACCATGAACAATGGCTGAGCAATTTGAAAACATTCAAAATTCCTTTTCTTTGTGGAAATAAATGCGTTGCATATTATATGATGCCTTGGTCAAGCAAAGGGTCAATCGCTCTCACACCCACAGCCTTGACCCTCGGAGAAACCCCGTTGAGCTCTTGCAAGGAGTGTTACTAAGAGAGCTGGCGAGTGACCCCAATTAAGCACACCTCTCACCTCACCTGAATCAGCTTGGTTCTGCCCAGGCACCCGGCCGTCTGTAGGTTCGTCACATAGATGGGAATGTCGCCCCTGGGGTGGCCCAGGCCGCCCACCACACTGATGCCCAGGCTCTCAAACGCCTCCTGCGCCGAGGCGAACATGATGGCTTTGCATACTTTGGATGGTTCATTTTATCATTTACCTTGTTCACGGAGATGTGTTTCTCTTTGCACGGCTGGATGGGGTTGGCTGGCGTGCCGTCTGCGTTCAGTAAGGGACCTTTGCGCATGCGCAAAATCTCTTGCGACCGAGCCAGGTGGGTGTCAGGCGAGCGGACATCCCTCCGAAGTACGAGGAAGTCGACTGTGGAAGTGCTGGCCTTTGCAAATGAAGTCATTACGCGTAACAAAATGCCTGGACGCAAAATTAATCACCTGGATGATTCTGGCCGCATCCTCCTGGCTGCTGTGTCGGATGTCTTGCGAGTTGATTTCCAGAATGAGATCGTCGGTTCGAAGTCGGTCGTCCTGGTGCGCTATACCTCCAGGTATCTTCAACAAATATGCAATTAACATATGCAAGTGCTAATGTAACGATACTCACCACATCTAAAATATAAAGGCCAGGGGTGTTTCTGCGGAAATGAGCGCTGGTTTGGAAGAGTGGATTTATTTGCGAAGGACTCACTTTTTGGAAACTAGTTTGATCCCCAGTTGCTTGCCTGGAATTCTGGGAAGCGAGACCTTGAGCACATCTGCCGAGAAAAGGAAGACGCTAAATATAATGTACACTAAGCGAACGTATATAATGGGATCAATGGCGTCTTGAGCATCGATGTTCATAAATCGATCTTCCGGCAGGGACAGAGCCCCCGGGGTGCAGATGCGAACCTTGTTTGTCAGCCGAACTGCTTGGCGTCTCTTCCGCTCTCTCCCTGTACACTGTCAGCCTGCAGATCGGGTAGACTTGACTCAGGCCTCGCTTCGCCTCCGAGTGAGTGGCTGTGCCGAGATCAATGCCATTCACTTCCAGGATCTGGTCGCCTGGCAACAGACGGCCGTCCTTAGCAACGACTCCTTCTGGGAAGACTTCTTGTATGACGACGCATAGCTGAAAGATCCTCAGCCGGATATTAGCGGCTTAGGAGGAGCAGTGGATGACCCACCAGCGGTGTGTCCAGACCCCCCACCACGCTGATGCCGAGGTCATAGCAGCCGCGCTGGATGTCGACGGTCGTCACCTCGCCTTCGACAATCGGCTTCTTGCTCGGCACTGGAACCAAAGAGAAAGATCTGTCACGTGGTGTCCCGGAACCATTCATCACAGAATGACATAACTGAATCGTCATCAACGTCACTCTCTGGTGACAAAGACGGATCGTCTAAGTGTCAAACGATGAAGAATGGGCGAAGAAGAGCATCCGGCACTCTGTCTCAGTTTCAATCGCCACGAGAAAGATTGCGCTGATTTACATTGTGATCTGAGAAAGGCGTTCGATACACTCTATTACACTGCAGTATTACAACGCATTATATGCATGGAATAATATAATGCTCAGATGAAGACAGAGTTCAATGAGCGAAGCTAATTATTGACAACCGTACGCCCTGCGCATCCCCATAATTAAAGGCACCACCCAAATATAGGCAAGATGTACGACTTATATCATCCGTGAAGGCACCAAGAAGGTTTTAAACCCGACCTCGTCAGCAGCCATGCTTTATGGGTGTGATCGAGACTCCTCCACCTAGAAAGCCGAGCTGAGTGTAGGCCTACTGGACAAGCATTCGAAATGCCGACTTGGGATGCGGAAGACCACAGAGGACGAGCAGGACGAAAAGGAAGTGCTGCTGTTTACTATACATGTAGCAATGGGAAGTTGGAAGTTTAGAATCGGAAAATGATTTCATGGGAATGAGACGACATACACCCGTTAATTTAATCATTGTATGGGAAATACCCGATAAATGAAGTGTAGCCTCTGTATAACTACAATGTAAATACTACTACAATTATGAAATCAACACGTTGCTTACTGGCTCTCACGAAGAGGGAAAATGGGGTAAAATTAGCGCAAATCTTGCTTTTAGTCGTCATTGGAGCCAATGAGATTGAACCGTGGCTGATCAGAGAACCTCTCAATGCCCTGTGTAGCGTGTAGTACATGATGACACAAGAGTTCCGTCTACCAGCCGACATTTGCTATGATTCGGCGCATGTTGGCAATGTCTATCGCCAAACAATATGCAATACAAGGCGCACCACGTCACCGCAGACAATCGATCTGCTGCTGAACATTGCTGGCACTCTTTAACACACACAATTGAGCAGAATCTAAGTCAACTGATGTGCAGTGGTTGTTCACCTGAGCGCCAGGTGAGCACGCCGCTCCGTTCGCTGCTTTGATGTCAGAGATGAGCCACAGTTAACACGGTGTCAACCTTCACAGGTTTCATCAGGTCGGAGTCACGCTCTTCCTGGAAATACCTCGAATGCCCTTTTATGGAATTATCGATGGAAGATCAGTCGATGAACATTGGATACACCTGTATTCTGGGCTAACTTATTATATCAACCGATATTGTAACATGAGATTCTATATGTCGAAGCGATTCTGCTTTAAATTTGGTATAATAACGATTTCATCTGATCATTTTTAAAACATTCGGGTGCTCCTATTCCTCTCAGTAGCACATGCACCAAACACCTCGCCTCAGAATGACGTAACGGCATGGCTTACATTGGCCGTTCTGTTTCACTAGACTATTAAGACACCATTAGCGAGATAGAGCGCGCTGTTGGAATGAACAAACAGCGAAGACAGGAGGCGGTAAATGCGTCCATTTCAGCAGCTGTCGCTTTCGCAATTGGAAGTGGCGAGCGACCACACTGAGCAGTGATAATGGCAGATGGACGACGTCCGCTTTGCGCATGCGCTGCAATAGCATCACTCAGACGCTGATTGCTGCAGTCGCAAGTAACTCCATCGACGACGCAATTTCATTAGTAACTTCGACAGGGCAATTACACGAAGCGACAATTAGATACAATGCATCAAACACAACCCAGTTCTGAGACATTATTAATGATCATTCGTCCAATTTCTGGATTTCTTCCAGTGATGGACATTTTCTTAGCAAGCAATGACCCCCATGCTTGACCCTATGACCCTCGACAAACAAGGTCATGGCCTGACGTGCGCACTGATTGTGAATTGTGTCGGTGTGTTCATTTCGAACGCAGCTGAGTTGCTTCATCGCTTATTCATGGCAACGAAAGCGCTGCACTTCCGCTGGATTCAGGCGGCGTAATGCGGAGCTACGTTTCCTCAACGGGCTCTTTCGTTGTTTGGGCAGCGATTCCATATTCCCTGGAGTCAGATGTGCCGGCATTTGAAACGCCGGATAACAGAGGAGACGCTTGCACATGCACGTGTGCCTCTGATGCATCTGCACAATAGGACACGCTGAGGAGACCTGCATTTAGCTTTGTCTCCTTCGCGGCTAAACGTTCAGGATTTTAGAGCAAAATTACTTGGTGTGACTCCCATGCATCTGAGCTATATCGAGACCTGCACTAATGATGCACTCCCACTCATACAACGATGCTGCACGTGATTGGCAGAGAAGCGTTCTCGCTCCTGCACATCCGAACTTACTATGCATAAAAATGTGAAGAGCTTCAGCTTATAAGAGAAGCGCCATCGCTTTGTTTAAGTGCCGTACCCCAACCAGAACATGGAAGCAATAATTGAGTGGAATCAATTGTTGAGTGGAGGCCTGTTTCTCTGACAAAAGCATACTAAATAGCATAACTGATCCACACAACTGCGACAACGGGAGGGAGAGGGGGGGGGGGTTCGTCGCGATGCAGCTGGGCTCCACGATGGTTGCAGGGCGAACAAACCCGGTTAGGGAAGCGAACGCTTTGATCTCCCTTCATTGATGAGACGAACTCCTTATGGGCAACCGAGCTGCGTGAGTCGATTTCCCCGCTGGGCATGAAAAACTGCGAACCCATCGCGTGAAAAATTGGCGCTCAGCGTGCACTGGTTAATTTGAGCGACAGAGTTTAGAGCACTAGCTCTCGATCAAGCAGCAGCGACGTCCACCGAAATGCCACGCATCACGCCCGCAAAGCTCCCTCGGCATCTGATCAACTCCTGTCAATGTCTTCGTTAGTTCTTTTCGAGGGAGGGGGGCGAGCGAGCTCATGAGTAGGGCGATGTCAATGTTCTCTGATTAGCTCCAAGGAAGAGGATCAGCGGCGAACAAGACTCAATTACCACCTCAAGTCTGCTGTGAAATGACCCTCGTCTCCTTCGACCCCGCTTGTGACCCTTCTCCATCTCACTTCAACCCCGCTTTCTAGTTGCTAAAATTACCAGGTGTCATGTGTAGCCATCACCATTCTCCGTCTCCCTTCATGAACACTCTGCTTTTTAGTTGCTATCCTTACCAGGTGTCTCCATATGTATTGCCACCACCATTGTCATGCAAACAAAGAGCAAAGCCTTACGTGATTGGAAGTCATGTTGAGGATCCTCCCATTCTGTGCGGCAGGTCATTTGACCTTGGAAATGTGGCTCCGGCCTTGAAATTTTCGTTAATGCTCCTTTGCATCTGAAAGCAATGTAAATTGTATATCTTTATCATATTATTAAAACCCTCGGGCCGTGAATAGAGGGGAGGGGTTGGGGTCGATGACCCCTCCAGCGACCGAAATACCTGTTTGCAAGGTGCGCCTCTAAATCACTTCTTGGAAGAACTTCCTCGCAATAATCCACATTGGGACAGACTACAAGTAGCTTATCCAGTAATCTGAAATGAAACCAAACGTTTTACAATGATGGATATGTGGTATATATAACCTCACAAGGTGTAATGCATGGGTATTAGATTATCAGTGAGAAATAAAACGAGTGATGAATCCATCCGAATGCAAAGCAATACAAGCTGGGATCAAATTCAAATTAATTTCAAGTTGATCGAATTGAGCTTGGGCGAATCTTGCCTCACGGGATGAGATCCAATACGGATTTAAAGGGAACACGAACCCGTTCAATCTCCCTCATTCAAACGACCGGAAGATGACCATCGCTAGATATCTGAGCCTAAAACCCGAAACGAAGCCGCGTGCGGAGGCATTGCGTGAGCCTCGTGTTAATTCAAAGCAACGTCTGCTGCCCGAAACAAGGTTCAAAGTTGAAATACCCACAGCGACAACATCCCTAGAAAGGGGAAGACAGAATGGGCCCCGTCCATGATATCATTCAATCACCTGCAGAGCGCCGAAAAATACACCATGGATAAAAAAGTGGAATATCCCATCCCCATGTCTCATAATTAGGACACTGTTGGCGCAGTTTCTTTGAAGTTGCAAACAAGGTTATTTATATTCATACAAATGCTAAACTATCAAAATATGACTGGATTCTAACGGACAAACTTATGTAATACAAGTATCGTAAATCGATGATGCCGCAACAATACGCAGGCAGATAGCCGTCGGCCATATTGCATTCCCACCAATTTCAATCATCGACGACTTTGTCCCCAGAAACCCATCCTAGAAGCCAGCAAATCATTTGTAATTTTAAGTGTTTCTTACGCATTGATATTGAAATTCCAGCACCGAAAACCATCAGAGTGGAAGGAGGGCAGAAGTGACACAAGACAAGAGTCGATGAAGGTCTTCTCCGCTTTTGATGGCGCAATTTGAGACGCCACCAGGGTCGCCATGGCAGTCGTGTCGCCATTAGCAGTCCACCGAGGCTGTCTGTGCAACATCTCAAGAGAAGTCCAGATCCGGATCTCCTGGCATCGGAATCCCGCGTGGGATGAAAGGCCGTCGCGGAATCAAGTTAAGCGGCCAAGTTTTGCATGTTGTTGAAGTGTCATGAAAGATTAGATTAAATTGGGGAGAATGGCGACGAAGAACGCAGAAATGGAGTTAGCAGTTTTGCGATTTCTTTGCGAGATTCTTTGTGACGAAGATCGCGTAGAGGGAAATGAGTGAACGCAAGAGATGCATCTGAGTCCGCGGCGCTCCGCTCGGCGCCAATCCAATCTAACGTTTTTCAAACACGATTGCAGAGAAAAGTGAGTGTGCAGCGGCAGAAATTCTCATTAGGTGCTCTAAATTGCGGGTTTATTTGACGCTGACAAATGGCGATGACCAACAGGATGGCGACGGAGAGAGACTTGTTGGTAATCGATATCACACTGATATTGCATGAGATGCGATGTTATTGGATGCTTATATAGGGGTGATAACTTATAAGCCTTCGAAAGGCGGATTTAGCTAAGCTGTGACGTGTAGAGCCCTTGTCAGAGATTCACTGTGACAACATGACAACCCCCCCCCCACCCCTCCTGTTTCTCGTTGGCGACAGGTTCAGTTGGGAAAGGTCTGACTGAATAAAAAAAAGGTGCCCAAGACATTCTGGTCACACGTCCAAAAAGAATGCAGGGTTTTTGAGCAAAAGGAAAAAGAGGAGGTTGAAGGACGGCGCAGGGAGGGAGAGAGGGCAGGGGCGAAGGACTTCTCAGCACCCCAACGACATGCCAAGAATCTGATGAACATTGTCAACTAGTTGCATTGGATGTCACCGGCTGATGGATGCGTAAAGCGACTGAGTGGTCTTTGAAGTCTACATGCTATTTACTCATCGATCAGTCTCTGACTGAAACTGTTGATCTTGGCGAAAGTGGTGTTGTTTTAAGGGATGCGTTGCGTAGTAGGACACAGCACCATAGCACCATAGCATCACAGCATTGTAACATTTTAAAACCTAGGCGTTGCAAATGATGAACATTGACATAGAACATACTACGTTCACAGGCGTTCGCCCATGTACCGCCCATTCCCCTCCAAACCTCAGTTATTATGGCGCAATAGTCGATGCTGAAACAACACAATAAACCAATGACATTACGTAATATGAAGTCGATGACGAGTGTAAATGTAACAATTAAAGTACTGCAGTGTGAATTAGCAAACATCGTGCGTGCGATTGGGCGAACTGTGAGTCGGCGAACTAAGCGCCAGTTTAGCCCCATTTGGCAGCGTTTTCCATTGGCCTAAATGCCTTCATTGCCTCAGGGTAAAATGCTACTGTCAACAGATGATGAGAAGCAGCAATCTCGTGAGAGGGAGGGGGTGGGCTCAACTGGACCAGTGCATCTTCTGTGAGGTCCACAAGACAATATTGAAGGTCGTCTCTCCCAGCACGTTGATTCGATTACTCGGTGATAGCAGTCTATATAATCCTAACCCTAACCTAACTCAGAGGAAAAGGATTATTTAGGTTCCATGGGAAGGATGCCATGGGGGTCAAAGGCCAGGGGCGACGAAGACCACGGAACAGCAGCAATTTAAGGTCCATTGCCCAAATAAACGAATGCAATCAGTGCACTACAATTGAGCACCTGTGCTTGCACTCTGCGCACACTGTGCCGTGGTGTACACTGTGAAGCCACGTGGTCACGTGGCCCAGTGGCCGGTGATCCTCCGGGTCAATGTATTGCAGATCCGAATGCCGCGGGAGATGCTTCTCGGGGGATCAACACATATTGATAAATTCCCTCCCTCATTCAGCAGATGCGGCACATTTGCACAAATGGGCCGTGCGATCCCGTATACACAATCAGGCTAAATATAATTTATTGAAGTCGTGGAATCTTTATTTATTACAAATTGTGCATTTGAATTGCTCTACTTGGATCCAATTAGTCTGATCTCAGAACGAACGTCTTCGAATCGAGCCATGTTGCGGAAGACTCAGTGACAATAGGAAAGCAAAGCAGGCTGCTATTGCCGAAGCAATTGAAGCCTCAAAAGTGTCCAAATCTGCGGAATGACTTCGGCAGCGGCAGGGCAACGCTCCCCTGGATCCCCCAGCCCTTGCTTTTCTGCTGATTCCCACTCAAAGCGGCTTATCTATTGGCGTCGCCGTTATCTCTGTCTTCACTGTCAAACGTTCGTCATTTTTATTTCTCGATATCCGCATGGGCACGACCAAAGCGACACCACGCGGCTAATTTGATCAAAACTAATGGAGGACTTTCTCAGCGGGACGATTTGCGCCCACCGGAAGTAGTCTGGGCCGTCCCGCGTCGAATCGAATCAAGGAACGGCGCGGCAATGGCCTCAAACAACTTAAACAAGCCCAAAGGGGTGGGGAGAGGTATTGAATCCGCAAGCGACAACACGCCAATGCGACGCCGAATCTCATTTTCATTAGGTTCGCGGGGATAATCGCATTCTGCAAGCTGGCTGCCAACAGCGGCTTCAGCTGCGGACGGAGTGAAAATTGAGTCATGTATCTCATTTGCGTACTGCGATCAGATTACTGCATCTGGGCAGAGGCTTCCCTCCCTCCCTCCCTCTTGTGCATGCCGACAGGCCACCGCGGACAGATCACACTGTGACCACTGCGTCTAATGATGCTTCGATTAATCATGTGTGAATTCACTTCGCACTCAATCACCAAATGATCAACTCATCTGTTTCCCCATAGATTGCCTCTTCCTCCAAACGTCAAAGGTAGGAATGGATAAAACCGGACTTGAAGAACCGAATGTTGTATGATACCCATACTGCCATCGGATACGGATCTGGTGACCTGCTTGGTATCGCAGTGTCGGCCTGTAACTTGCAGCATCGATTGCTTTACTGCGCTGCTCACCCAAAAATCGCTGATTCTTTTTCTGATCAATATTTCGCGGCTCTTCGTCTAAATTATTAAGCTGAACTTTCTTTATGCAGCTTAGAAATTGACTTTTTTTTGCGCCGCAGCAGTTTTTGCTTCATGCCGTCGCACCGCAATATCCGCCGAGCCAGAGGTCGACACATTTCTGCCAGAAAGTTCATCTGAGCTGAGAGGTCTATGAGCTATAAGGTCGTTACATCAGCCAACGCGGCATGGTGGGCACAGCATATTTATAGGGCGAGAAGCAACGACTTGGTTTGAAATTCAGCAAGTTTACTATCCTCTTACAGAGCACAACGAAGCCCATTGATCCACACTCGGGCCTTGTAGTGTGTTGTTGGGGATATCGATGTGATGAATTAGGAAGCTGAATGCTGCAATTTTGCTCCTGTTCGATAACATGCAAATATCACCGGAATAACTCCTCATTCTTCAGACAGAGAATTCAGTTGATGGATGAGTATCACGTCATTCACTTGACTTGCACTATAATTGTGCTATGAATATTGTGGCAGTGAGTTGGCCCAGATTTCAGTTATCTACGTGGACAGTATTAAGAAGCTAGGGCATTGCATGACATGCAAGCGAGCAGTATACTTAGGCTCAGCAAAGCACTCACTTATGAGGACAGAGGATCATGTCCCCCAGCGACGACTTCGATCTCTGTACTTTCTCCTCCAAAGTGAGTTCCTCGATGTTGTTGTTATTGGAGTAATCCCAAGGAATGACGTTAGGAGGCGCGGTGTCGTTGACTGCGTGGATCGCGTGAATCGTGCACGTCTGTGTAAATCTGTTGGCGTCGCCCATGGCGCGGATGGCGATCGCCTCGCACGTGACGCTGGCGATGGATCCATCCGGATCGACATCCTCCCCCCACGCGGCGTCACGATCCATCTCTCCTCACTCCATGCTCCTCAAAGGCGCGCGAAGACCAGAAGCGGGAAGCAAAGTGAGCTACGGAGGAAGGGAGGCAGGGAGCTGTGCTGGGGCATCGATCCACAAAGGAGGAGAAAGAGGAGGAGGAGGTGGAGGCGGAGGAGGAGGAGGAGGACGCGAGTGCTGCTGCCGAGTGCAGTGCAGGCGTATTGCGGCTAATTAATCGCGGCACTGGCTCTGATTCCACTTGACACGGAGCACCGGCCGCTGTCTCATCTGACCGCAGCGGACATTTAGCAGAGCGCACCGAGCAAAGGGACGAGCAGGGTCTCGGTGCTCGGGGCAGGTCCTGTTCGATCTGCTCAGCAGGCAGAAAGCCAATTCGCTGGATTCACGGTGATGAACAACCCGAGGACTTCAGGGGAGCTTCAGGGCCAATCTGTAAACAATGCAGCCGTTTGAAGTGAGCGCTGACTGGCTGCTTGGCCAGTCGACGGCCCTCGTTAAGCGTAAATCAGGCGTTTCCTGTTGCCATGGTGACCACGCCACAGCAGACGCATAAAACTTCGCACACCCGACGCCCCGAGTCGAAACAAAGACCCGAGAGAACTGCGTTCTGTCACCGCAACGCAGTTAGAGGCAGCGACACGCACTAGACCGTGAACGTCACGCATCGTAATCACGCTATAAAGAAACAATGACATAAGCACCCGAGTTACATCGCAAATGAACTTCCGACTGCAAATACAACACAAGATGCCGGTCCTTTCAAGCAGAACATCAGCAACACACAGCAACACTACTTGCACGGTTTGAATGCAATTCCATGTCGCCTCGGAAGGTCCCGAGTTCGAAGCCCGTCGGCCCACAAGGAATTGTGATTGTGAAATATCATTCGTAATACAACTCCTCGGTGGCTCTCAAGTGTTGCCCAACGACATAACAAGACCGGGCGCTGTGTGTTTATATAAAATCATGCAGGAGAAATGGGTCATAATTAAGTCACCGAAAACCTCCCGGGCATCATCCCGGAGTCAGGCCAACCCTCCGACTGCACGTGAGCCCACAGAAAACTCCCAAGTGCGACAGGTAGCACGATATAACGACGTTTTTGTCGTTGCTTTTAGCAGACCGGAGGAGACACCTGCGACGCCCAACGAATCAACAAGGACAGCTGACTGCATGCTTGGCGTTCACGCAGGAAAATAGCACCAGCTGACGGAGGCACTCTTCGTCAATTATCTGATATCCGGAGTGACGCATCTCTCATAAAGTAGCTGCATGCATTGAGTCTGTCCGCCTTCATTCCATCGTTATTCCATTCAACACAGCTTATAACCAAAGCCCAATACGCCATGCAATTCAAAAGTTGGCATATATAATCAAACTCGCTGATTTGTGTCGAATGCATCAACTCAAACAAAAGCACCAGAATGGTATCCTTTTGTTAGAAGGGTTATGTTAGGCAAAATAGGCAAACCTCTGAGGTGACAAGATCATGGTTGATCTCGATGCGTCCAATTGCAGCAGTGTACCCAGCGTACAGTACACCATGGCACAATTACCCCCATTGTACACAACAGGTGCACACGTGTGGGTCAAGCCAGATATACCGGCTTTGTTATGCAAATCAGCCAGTTACTGCTATAAATAGCTGCTTCCCATGAATTTGAGCTATGATCTGCATTGACTGGCCGCCAATCATAATTGAGGTTGGGTGCTTATAAGAGCTTGCAGGCCATGCCCCAAATCCACGCTCTGAGAGGATGCGTCTTGTAGCAACGCGGAATGTTTACTGCACAGAGATAGCCTACACAGGGGTGGTTATGTAGGGTGACTTAAAATGATGCAATATACTATATCACTATTTCAGTTATTATTGTATTATTTATGAGGTTATATCTTTTAGAAATAGAAGATATAAATAAAGAGAAACTCGAACGTCAGATTGTAACAGTGCCGAAACAAAGGCACTTTAATCCAATTAACCTGAACCTGAACCACAATTAAATATTTAATGTGTTCAGATGCATGATGTCTCATCTGGATAGAGATTAATTATGAAAAAAAGAGCTGGCTAAGCAGTGGTCTGAGTTAGATCGTCTGTCAACTCACTATGCAAGTAATTAGCCAATTGTATTCAGAACGATGATATGGAAGATGGATGATCCGTCGCTGGGGATCACGAATGCGGTGATAGATGATCGCTCCACAGTCGCTACTGCTCCAAGTGATTACTCGATGTTCCTCCTTCATGGCAACAATGCATAAGGGTCAATGAGTCAGTGCTGATAGATGGACATAGTACTGAATCAAGAGGGATTTGCAACTGGGCTCCACATTAGCGGCATTCCACGCCAGCTGATCTGGATGAGGAGAGGACAAGAATATGACGCAGAGCGAGACAGAGGAATGAGGTAGAGGAATGAGGCACAGGATTGAGACAGAAGAATGAGACAGAGGATTGAGACAGAAGAATGAGGCACAGGATTGAGACAGAAGAATGAGGCACAGGATTGAGACAGAAGAATGAGACACAGGATTGAGACAGAAGAATGAGGCACAGGATTGAGACAGAAAAATGAGACAGAAGAATGAGGCACAGGATTGAGACAGAAAAATGAGACAGAAGAATGAGACAGAAGAATGAGGCACAGGATTGAGACAGAAAAATGAGACAGAAGAATGAGACAGAAGAATGAGGCACAGGATTGAGACAGAAGAATGAGGCACAAGATTGAGACAGAAGAATGAGGCACAGGATTGAGACAGAAGAATGAGGCACAGGATTGAGACAGAAGAATGAGACACAGGATTGAGACAGAAGAATGAGACAGAAGAATGAGACAGAAGAATGAGGCACAGGATTGAGACAGAAGAATGAGGCAGAAGATTGAGACAGAAGAATGAGGCACAGGATTGAGACAGAAGAATGAGACAGAAGAATGAGACAGAAAAATGAGGCACAGGATTGAGACAGAAGAATGAGACAGAAGAATGAGACAGAAGAATGAGGCACAGGATTGAGACAGAAGAATGAGGCACAAGATTGAGACAGAAAAATGAGGCACAGGATTGAGACAGAAAAATGAGGCACAGGATTGAGACAGAAGAATGAGACAGAAGAATGAGGCACAAGAT
>KB294282.1:5041-19392 GCA_000328365.1 Capitella teleta | reverse complement strand
ATAAGATCCACTACAGAATTGATTCTGTAGTGGATCTTATAGTTCAACAGAATCGATTCTGTGATGCATTGAAGTCAGGGTGAAATGCTTGAAATGGTTCTGTTCGTATGAAATAAGCTCACAGAATTGATTCTCTAACCTATCCTATAAGCTCACAGTTTTGATTCTGTAGAGGATCTTATAGTTCAACAGAATTGATTCTGTGATGCTTTGAAGTCAGGGCAATGTGCTTGAAATGGTTCTGTTCGTATCAAATAAGCTAACAGAATCGATTCTCTAAGCTCTGCCATTCATCAACAGAATTGATTCTGTTGAGGATCTTATAGTTCAACAGAATTGGTTCTGTGATTCATTGCATAGTATGCAGCGAGCGGAATTGGCGATGAATCGATGTCCTGTAGAAATCAACAGGTTTTACACACAAAGTAGTGACGTCACATAATGAATATTCATTATTCAAATTACCTGCATATCAACAGGATCAACTTCCGTTTTCCGCTGATTCAAAATTTCAGTTTGTGCTCACATCGTCTGTACATCTTTGACTGGCTTGGTTCTTCTACACTTCTTGTATTTTTTTTAATTACTAAGGTTTTTGCTGTTTTATCACTCCATTTGGAAATCATCTATTCCTCTGAAAATCATGGATTCTTCCTCCAAAAAGGCTCTTATTCGGCGCGTGAGAGAAAGAATCTGGAAGGTGGGTGAATTTATTCCATGTTTAAAATTATTTTTATATAATTTTTATTTATTTTCTCATGATTTATATTTTTCCTTTATTTGCTTTCTTAATTATCTATGGAGGAGAGACGGGGTGCCAAAGGAAATGCACTACATATAATATTCCATAAAATATGTGATGAATGGTCATGAACTAAAGAGAAAACTGGTGAATTACTATCAGCTTATTTATTTATTACTCAATAACTTGAAAATTAATGAATAATGACCCTAATTTTATAAATATCAAATGCTAACATTGTAATGTGAAACCTTTATTAGATGATTGATCACAGGATGCAGGAGTGGAGTTTGACGTCCATTCTTCAGCTCAGTCAACCGGAGGAAGAGGCAGTGGAGCAAGTATTAACAGCGGTTGAGCCATCGTCTCCCGCCCATTCACCAAAACTGTAATTTGCTCAAGTAGGCAGAGGAAAGACACGATGAAGCAGGTGAGCAGCAATTAATATCCACTCATATACACTGATTTCTCTCCCTCTCATTCAGGTTAGTGATCACTCGTATGCAGATGGGAACAAAAGGCGTGTTAAAAGAAAAACACCAAAAGACTTTCTAACAAAAACCTCACCAACAAGAGTGCCTCCTTGATTGCCTCTGGACATCTAGTCATCCTTGATTGCCTCGGGGCATCTAGTCATACTTGATTGCCTCTGGACATCTAGTCATTGTCGATTTCCTCTGGACATCTAGTCATCTTCGATTTCCTCTGGATATCTAGTCATCCTTGATTGCCTCGGGGCATATAGTCATTCTTGATTGCCTCTGGACATCTAGTCATCCTTGATTGCCTGCATCTAGTCATCCTTAATTGCCTCTGGGCATCTAGTCATCAGTTATTACCTCTAGACATCTAGTCATCATTGATTGCTTCAGGACATCTAATCATCCTTGATTGCCCCTGGGCATCTAGTCATCATTTATTGCCTCTGGGCATCTAGTCACCATTTTTTGCCTCTGGGCATCTAGTCTTCCCTGATTGCTAGCCTTTGGACATTTCATAATAATTGAGATAATTTTTACAGTTCAAAATGCCAAAGGCAATTAAGAAACTGCAAGAAATAGGGCATGACCTTTTTGAGTGGTTGAGAGAAACAGTGTCATTAGAGCTGCCTGCAGCTGATCCTCTTTACTGCCAAGCCACGAGGTATAAAGAATAATGAAGGATGTATTAAGATTAAGTTCCTATCTTTTTCAGAAACATGCTCATCACCGTGAGGGATCGCATTAATATATGAAAGGCAAACAGTATCAAGCACAAATTGCGTCACAGGACTGATCGATTTAGTCTTGTCTTATTTAATTAAATAAGTAGACACTCTTGTTTCCATTTATTTGGTATATTAAATGTAATCCAGCTTTACATATTAATTCTATTTCATTGTGTTTCTATAGTATAATTATATTTGGATATTTTATAATGGAATAAATCAAATGAAATAAAATGAAAATGGTATATTCGTAAAATTTTGTATAGCTTTTTTTCCGCAATGGCAATTAAAATTAATAGACTTGCATTGATTGCTGAGAAGAAAAACACAAGATAAAAGCGCACTAAAGTTTAATAGCGCTTGCAAACATACACATAAGCCAGAAACAAAAGTTAAATCAGCACAAAGTTTGTTCGTGGAAATGAAGTTATTCTCAGTTTTACTCTGGTGAACCGGTGTTTTCCTTTTTACGCTCCTTTTGCTGTTCCCATCAGCATGCGAGTGACCACCCACCTGAAAGAGAGGGAGAGAAATCAATGTATGCGAGTGGGTAATAATTCCTGCTCACCTTCTTCATCATGTCTTTCCTCTGACCATTTGCACAAATGACAGCTTTGGTGGATGAGCGGGGGACGATGGCTCAATTGGTGTTAATACTTGCTCCACTGTCACTTCCTTTAGTTGGCTGAGCTAAAGGATGGACGTCAAACTCCACTCCTGCATCCTGTGATCAATCATTATCATGAAATGTTTCACATTACAATTTTAGCATTTGTTATTTATAAAATTAGGGTCATTAGTTTTCAAGTTATTAGGTAATAATAGTAATATATATATAAATAAACTGATTGTAGTTCTTCAGTTCAGTTCATAATCATTCATGGAATATTATAGTGCCTATGCTTCAGCACCTCACACCCCCTCCCTCCTCCATAGACAATAAAGAAAGCAAATGAATAAATCACGAAAAAAAAAAATATGTATATAATTATAAATAAAAATAACATGAAATAAATTCGCCCACCTTCCAGATGCTTTCTCTGGCGCGTCGAATAAAAGCCATTTCACAAGAATCGGTGATTCCAAAAGGAGTAAGACAGAAAATACAAGAAGTGTAGAAGAACCAAGTCAGAGTCGCCGATGTGAGCACAAACTGAAATTTTGAATCAGCGGAAAACGGAAGTTGATATGCAGGTAATTTGAATAATAAATATTCATTATGTGACGTCACTTCTTTGTGTGTAAAACCTGTTGATTTCTACAGGACATCAATCCATCGCCAATTCCGCTCGCTGCGCATAGTATACATTCTTAAAGGGTTGGGTTACCCCCCCTCAATCTACTTTAAAAGTTACGCCATTTTCATTTTTTTAAATGTTACCTGTTTTCTCAGCCTCGAGTGACGTAATCACATGGGCAGTGTGTTTTATTAGAAATAAGCTCTTATTTTCTCGATTAGTGCTTAATGGGGTTTTGTCCGATATAGATATACTTCTCTGTAGTATTGTTACTCGTTTTGGAGGCTATTATCATAGTTCTTATGCGCCTATAACAGTGATAATGTGTACGCATATAATATGTGCGTCCACTTTTCGCAGGATGGCAAGTTTTCGCGTGACACCGGAGCCTTGTTTGCCTGCGAATGTGAAAATGTCACCCAATCTGGACTCACTCTATAATTGAGATAAATCGGCATCAATGTCGACGAAATTGAAATTGAAATGATAGGAATAGCAGCATGACATATCAGACTAACACAACGAGTATATATATATATTTCTCTCACCTTTGTGTTGTGTTTGCATTGCAATCAGCTTTGAAACACTTTCTCGGAAAAACGCAGTGCTATTGAAAAGCATTGAAATCGTTAACAAGGAATATATGGAGTACTTTTGGGATGACGTACTCTGTATAATAAGTCGGGGTCACTCAGTAGCCGTGGTTTACTATACGGGGAAAGTGGTGTTGGGTAATCCTATATGTAGTGCTCAATTAGGTTTCATAAGTCACGCCCTGGTACATTGCCACCAAACAATTGCAGCTTCATTAGCACCTGTGTCGCGTGACGCTCCTGCTTAGAACTTGATCGATGATTACGTAAACATATTCGCCAAAAACAAATTCCCAGATTTAACCTAGTCACGATTTAGCCATTATTGCTAAACTGGTTCGTGTTATTGAATCATAAATTTGTAAATTCCCATCGTGTTTGAGTACCCACGTGGGGTGTTTTTGCTGTTGTTGTAGGGGGGGGGTTGCCTCATATTGAAGGATGAAGAGCGGATATAAAAACCGAAAGTCATGGACGATCTACCGCGGATAAAAACCCGGATCCACGGTTATTCACCCGGAATGGGATCAACGGTCGCCGGAGCCCCGAAGACAACCCGAAGCAACGTGGGAATCGCACACGCACAATGTAATGGTATTGATTCGCAACGGAGCCGGTGCTGCAATTGATCAGATCCACGCTGCGAGGCAAAGATGGCGGCTTCTAGGTTGCTATGGCGACAAACTGATGAATTATTCATGAGGTGAGCAGTAGACTTCAGCGCAGTCTGTCGCGACGTCACACGCAAAGGCAGAAATCGCGAACTGTACTGGCTTCCAGGCGCATGTCAAGAAGCCTTGTCGATCGTGGCGTGTATTTGACTCCATTCGCGTCGGATTTGTTCCTTTGAGAAACCAGGAATAATCGCGGATTTTCTAAAGACCTTCCCGAAGGTAAGTGGAATTGCGGGCAATTGCCAACAAGGCCGCGAATCACTGAATAATTGTGCATCGCGGGTGTGACCAGAAGACCTCCTGAGGCCAGTTCCGCCGTCATTTGTGATTGTAAGATGCACGCAAATGCCGCGATCGTGAATCCTCGAAGGGGTAACAATGCTTATTACCGCTTATGTGAGGAATGTCTGGTCAAGTTTGGATATTATGGTCAAGTTTGTGGATGCATTCATGCGAACGCGAGAAACAATCAGAGCAACTTGTACGCGATATCTGGGGACAATTCACCGATATATTACACGACACACTGGTCACGAGTATAGATAGTTAGATAGTGGACACTCCGATCGTGTAATTGTATAATGAAATCATAACCATGGTCAATATCTAGCTCTGTGGGGGGTCTGTTAGTGAATTGCCAAGATCGACGAATTGATGGTATGCACGAAATGGATGCGATGATGAGGGTCCTTTGTGGGGATTCAGTGTAAACATCCCGGCATTCGGATTGGCAAACATCACGCCATTAATATTGTAGATGAGTATAACGTCACCATTGAGCTCCTACTCAAACCCCATGATGAGAACACATCGGTACCGTTAAACCCAGATTATGCCTGTGCAATTTTGGGTGAATATTATTGTTGATGACAGACCGGTTAAGAATAGGAGTTCCGCAATATATAGGGAAAGTTGGCGCTGTAGTGCTATGTGGGGCTTGGCTGTCCACCAGTAAATCACTGTCAAATGAGACCCAAAGCAGGCATCTTGGCCCACATGAGAGCTTAAGATGCTGACGTCATACAGGGCAATATCGTGTAGCACACTCTGGCGTCGACGTACACTCGGGTGACTGTTTAATCCCTACTGATTTGTATCTTCTAGCAGTCCACGATCAAAGCACGTTGGCTAACACCAGTATTAATTGTACCAATAATTTATAACCCATTAAGATTGACTAACCACGGCAGACTTGCTGTTTTTGTCCTCGTATTTATTTACTCAAATTGAGTGTTCTCTGCCTAACAAATGAACAATGCAAGCGACCAACAAATGGGTTATGCTTCTAGTTCAAAGGGATGTAAGCACATCCATGATCATTAGCCACATTGAGGGTCTATACTTCATGATTTTCATAATTGCGTGATGCGACTGTATTCCAACTTTAACAACCCTTATGTATTTGAAGCCCACCTTACTTGGCACTGTGCATCTTTACTTGAGTTTTCCGGTCTATTCAGTGACTTCCTTTCACAGGAGCTGCCTTGAATAACATGGTTATGACGTCTCCACCATACAAGTCCAAATTATCACCGGACACACCTATGTAATTGCATTTTATGATGATGAGGTTTGATGATACTTAAGCTCGGTGTTAGAACGGGTGTCCCCATGACTTCTATAATGACTAGGTGTACAAGGCGGGCGGATTCGTTATAAATGGAACCTGCTTGTAAGTTGATACAATAGAGATCGTTTATTGCTTCTTGTATGTCTACAAAGCAATGCATAGTTCGACCTAGGCGTGACTGCAAGTGGGCACGACTGTAAAATCCGTGCAAGTGATATCTCCGGTTCATTTTCTCATACCAAGGAACCATTTTGCCGTGTACTCATAGACTGAATATTATCATTATCGCACATAGGTCTCGTATAATATCTCTGATATTCGAGCAGTTTTATGTCTCGACTCCGTATTTCAGTACTAACCATCATATAATTACTAGAATGACTGTGCCATGGCTTGGAATTCAAGGGGACCATACAAGCAGTGATACTCTATAGCATGGATTGATCGCTCATTTTGGTATAATTTTGCCGAAGTTCGTTATGATAACGACGAGATTCAAAGCGACAGTTAGAATACTTCCGTTAATAATAATCGTGGCTTGAAGCATAAGTCGAGATCGACAGCCACAACAAATTACCTGATATATTACAGCCAAGGGGGAATTATCAGTTATAGATATCTCAGTTACTTTTAGATAAAGTAATTGATGATTTTTTTAAGCGAAGATTTGGAGCCAAAGTATGACGAAATGATGCGGAAATCGTTAAGAATCAGCTTTCATCTGCAGCAAACTCTGATTGGTTTTGCTACATCAAATTATAACACTTTAATTAAAAATTCTAGTACAACACATCGTATCATTTGCAGTCTATAATAACTATTTATTATTTTGCTGCAGCTGATTCTATCACCAATCCTTTCAATACAGTTTGAATTCAATTCGCTGTGCTTCTTGGACACTATTCGCCTTGGGAAAGCAAAGCAAAGCAAGCAATTGTCATTTAAAGGATTTGATGTGAGTGGCTTTTAAAATTCTCTACATGTATATCAATTCTATACAAAATCTCATAAATATCCCAGTCATTCATGAATAGGCCTATACTGTTTAATGGGATCACAAGAGCATATGGATTGTAAACAAAGTGAAACTAAGGAACTCTGGTGTGGTATTTTGCAGTTAACCCATAACATTTTATTTCACCATGAATATTTTAATATAATAGAACAATTGAAATTAAACTGAAAATTACTCATGAAAGAGAAGAGCCCTGATAACAAAATTTTAGATAAAAACAAATTAAATAAAGTATATGGCAAGTGTTCCTTTAAATTAATATATAATAATAATAATAATAATAATAATAATAATAATAATAATAATAATAATAATAATAATAATAATAATAATAATAATAATAATAATAATAATAATAATAATAATAATAATAATAATAATAATAATAATAATACATTGTAAAGTAAAGTAAAATAAAATAAAATAAAATAAAATAAAATAAAATAAAATAAAATATAATAAAATAAAATAAAATATAATATAATATAATATAATATAATATAATATAATATAATATAATATAATATAATATAATATAATATAATATAATATAATATAATATAATATAATATAATATAATATAATATAATATAATATAATATAATAAAATAAAATATAATATAATATAATATAATATAATATAATATAATATAATATAATATAATATAATATAATATAATATAATATAATATAATATAATATAATATAATATAATATAATATAATATAATATAATATAATATAATATAATATAATATAATATAATATAATATAATATAATAAAACAAAATATAATAAAATAAAATAAAATGGAAGGATAAAAATAAGTAAGTAAACGGATTATTTCATCCTCTTCATTGGATTGGAAGCAATGAGACACTGTATTGTTTCTTCTTTTGGCACCCGGCCAGTGTTCCCACAAACTTTTAACTTGCAGCACAGGATTTTTCTGTATTTGTTTTTCTGGTAACTACAATTGGAAAAGGTATCAAAATTCATTTCAGATCAAAATCAATATTATTACGTGAGGCAATTAAATACTGAGATTTGGTATACTACATCGCAATGGAGCATCGATCAGTCCGAGGAAAATTGCTAAGCATTTCATGATCTGTGAAAGAATATGTTACGAGGTAGCTCATCAAATATATCGCTTTGAACTCATACTCATCAGTACTCACAAGGCGGGCATAATTATTTACTTTCATTCCACGAGCAAATACTCCTATATAAGATAAGTATTTTACGTCTAATTTATCACTATATGAATCCCTGAAAATAAAATACTTTTTTGGTCTCATGCCTGAATAATATTATGATTTCACTGTGTGTTTTTTGTTGTTTTTTGTTGTTGTTTTTTTGTTGTTTTTTTTTTTTTTTTTTTTCTTAAAGACAGTATACCCAGGATCGAGGTGTTGTAAATTTTGTGTAAGAAAGAGTGTAATGACCTCATTATCTAATTATTTAGTTGATAAAATATGATTAAATATCATTTGAGCATCAATTCATTAAATAATCAATCAACCACATTTTTGGTAATGCATTTTATGCATTGGGTCAACTATGTAAAACAAGTGTTCAATTAATGATAATTTTGTTATATAGTATCTTGATCAATAAAACAAGCAAACTTTTTTTCTCATGATTAACTGACTTCATGATGATTAACAATTAACAGTGATCCATACCTGTTTATAGATGGCTTTATTCAATCTCCTCAATCCTAATATGAGAGCTCATGTTGAGATAGCAGTTCTAGGCAGGCAGAGTCCCAACAATTCATCCCTTTTCTAGTAGTCAAGTGGATATTCATAAAAGGCCTGCTGATCTTTGAAATCCCCAACCAGGTCTGAGATCTAGATAATAAAATGAAAATTGAAGTCAGAAAACTAATGGAAGTTTGTTGAATAGCAAACTTACTGGCACTTATCATGGAATCAAGAAAGAAGTTAAATTTCTGCAGAAACACTTCATTGGGGGTGAGAATCGGAGACGGTACGTCATTTGTGTCTCATTATCTGCATGTTGGTGTTGAATATTCCATTTGGACAATATTTTGAAAGTTCGCACCTTCTTTACTTCGAATCACACTCACCTCGTTTGAATCTGATGTCCTGGTCAACTTTTCATGCCACGATAGTAGTGACGCATCAGACTACTACTACTACTAGGGCGGCCTCAGCCGGGCCCTAGCACGGATCTTCCAGTCTTCCCGGTTTTTCATGCATGAAGCCAGCTCGCTAGTTGTTTCTGCGTTGGCATCTCGTCTCATGACATCGACGTAGGTCATCCTCTGCCTCCCACGCTGCCGGTGCCCGTGTCCTGGCTCCCAGAGTATTAGCCTGCTTGTGGCTAATTCTGGATGGCGTATCAGAAGTTCAGAAGAATGAAAGAATTTTTGTTCCGTATTTACGATCAGCTGTTCATTGTCAATGTTACTGAATGTAAATTATATCACCGGCAATAAATTTTCTCTTTAATCGGCGCCTTATGAATTTAGCAAACTTCGAACGGCTTTTTCCCTGAACGGTCAATCAATGCTATAGAATATCTCTTATACAAGCGATATAACATATATAAACCATCAGTATGTCGATTTTTCATTGAGCTGTTCTGATGGCGATCCCTCGGCATTCAACAAAATGTTTCCCTTAAATCTGGCTTAAATTGTGACCGATCACGTGACCTCAATAAGCATTATTGTTACTCTTTTATAATTCTATGCTCATCACCATGTGATCTGTGGTTTTCTAGGCAGAGGTAGAAGTCGATTGATACATTTTCAGTCCGCGCAACATAGCATGGAAGTTGTTCAACAGTTGATTGAGATTGCATTCAAGTTGAGTTTTTTGAAGACTTTTCAATTTCAGCAATACATGTCAAATGTCATCTATATATATATAGATATATAGATGACATTTGGATATCTGTACATGTATTTTATCATCTTTAATCCCTTGAGAATCACATATGATATTCGACTAAGTTGAGCTAAGCCCTCACAAATCCCTCCCCCTCCAAAAACTACACGTAATCCAATAATTCGCGAAATGTGTTGGGGGAAATGATAAGAATTGGATTTGTTCATATATATAAAAAACACTTTACAAGGTCATTATCGCTTTTTCGGCCGAACTTCCAGCTATATTATTATGCGGTTGTCATGGACCAATGTCATAGTCACAGTTCTCTTGATTACTATCCAATTTGCAAGTGTGGGATGTGATGCTCAACACCGAACCAGAACCCAATTTCAGCAGCTTCAGATTTCTCAGCAGTTGGCATGATTTATTCCATGACTAAGTATGCACCTTGAGTCTTGATGCTCCGAACATTCAATGCTAACGACCACCATGCACAAGATCCATGCGGACATGTACTTATTTTAGTAAACCGGTTTCACGCAAAAAAACAAACAAAACAAAAAAACAAAAAACAAAAAACAAAAACAAAAAACAGACCTTTCTCAGGTCATAATTATATCAATTTTTGCTGAGGTCGTCTTTCTGAATGCTGATTGGTCCACAGTCACAGGGGGTGGTATAATTATAGAGCCTCTGTGATATAATAGGATACAATTCAGATTGGAAACATTACCTTGCCGCCGTCTTTAACTTGAAGTGAAGGAACTGATGGTGGCACATTATGCATTTCCCAAACGGCCCCTGGCCAGCAGTTTATTGTTTGTACACCAAGGAACAATATATCACTCAAAAAACTGATTACTTGGCTCATTATCGGACTCCTTCATCCTCAATTTGCACGGCATTTTGAAATTCACAATGGAACGAGAGAACATAGCAATGGGACCGGGTAAGCCCGTCACCCCAATTGGGTCTGCAATTGTATTTTATGTACGCATATACATTATGCATGAAGTTCTCAAATGTAGGTTCAACTCGTTCACGAAAAAATTTCTCAGATGCAAGCATACACCTCCAGATGACGTATGCTTCTTACTTCTTTTCCCATTCTTGTGACGACAGACGCAAGACAATTGTGGCCTAACGGCTCCATCTCGTGTTCTAAACTCGGTTGCGTTATTTGGTCGTTAGAGCAGAAACTCTGGACCGGGGGTTCCCCTCTCTCTTTTCGATGGGTCACATGCAGTACAACACAGTGCCTGGCCTTGGTAACACTGTTGGGGAACTGCCACAGCTGCCGCAGCTCTGCAGGCTCAATTCGAAATTATGATCATAATTCACAATCATAACACCTGCTCCAATCGGACCTCATACTCGGACATTGACCGCGATTGGCGGCATAAAATTGCAGTCCGGGGGGCTGGTCAATTGGAATTGACCCGGCTCGATCCCTTGTAGGAGAGCAGTTGTGCCACGTGCACCATGGAGGGAATTTTTGAAGGTTGGGGTTCATCCTGAACCCTTTCGAAAAAAAATGCTTCTGGTGAAAAAACTCGCCGTCAGTTTAAAGATTAAATCGCATTGTTCCATCGTGAATATACAATGTACATGAAGTCCGCGTCGTGTGCTATTGCTGCATGTTGTTCAACTCGTTGCTAAAGCACTTAGGTTCTCCTGAGAACGAAATCGATGCAAAGAAAGTGAGAGTTATGGAGAGGAAGGTAGAGTATCTCGACAGGCGACTCTTGGGCTTCCGAAGGAAACGGAAATGGCATGGGGTCGCCAAAGAAGTTTCTAGTCTGAATGCACGCTGTAAATATGTTGACGTTGTATTGGATGCGATTTTTGTGTGCAGACAGATTTCACTGACAGATTTATTAGAATAAAACTAATTGGCGAAAGTAATCAAATGAAACAGCATATCCGTTTATAGCCGTTAACTCGCCATTATCTTCCTTGATATCGGAAGTTGCGTGCCTACTCAGTTTTGCTGGGTTGTTGTTTAGGAGGGGATTTTTTTCTTCCTCTTGGAGAAACATTTCAAAAGGAAGAGGAAGGTTTAAGCGCACGATGAGATGATTACACGCGATCCAATACCTGTGTATTCCATTATGGTACAGCAAGTATAGCAGTCACCTTGCCGTGCCTGGAAATTGGTAATGTGTTTTTAGATTGGACTCAGAAATGCAATTCCGTGGCTAGAACACGAGGAGGACGTGTCCCGCACCTGTGCGAGCGATGACATTCGTGCGTCAAATATTGATTAGAATGACAGCACGCCTTGTCTATTTTTCTCAGCCTAACCGAATACTCGCGTGGAAGCTTCTATAGTTTTCCATTCTGTGTGACATTAAATAGCGTAGTTTGTAGGCTGCATGCCTAGGTCGTCTTGATTCCCTTAAAAGGGTCCGTCTAGGAAGCAGACGATGACAGAATGAGAATTGGCAATGTTTGCATCGACAACCGGGTCGAGAGGAGGTCAGCCACACGTGTGGTTAGTGAATAGTCAAGTCAATCTGCCTTACACTGACTTCGAGTTATTCTTCGAAGTTGGTTCAGTTGATATTCACGATAAGACGATAAGGCGCTTACGCCAAATTCGCGATGCCTATGTCTGTGCTTGAGAGGGTATTGGCTGAGTTGCCATGGTGATTCGTAGGCGTTGTTAGGCATAGACTTGCGTACGTGGCCCTTGGTCATAAGAGTTTCGTACTAACCCTCAAACGCTCGGGAAATACATCACGCGGCATATTACTACCCCTTTTACCCCCACCGAAGGGGAATCGATGCCGATCGTGTTGACAAAGGGGTTTGTGTGTCCATTGTCTGACCGCTCTGGGCAGTTTCGCATTAATTGGTTAACATTATTCTGCGATCACTGCAAGTGACCCTGGAAAAGGTCATTCGACTAAGAGCCCGTCACGCAGGAACGTGTTGACGATGTCGACACGAAGTGATCGCCAGCAGGATATGAATAGCGTAATTGACGCTTAATTAAAACGTCTGAATCACACGGTGTTTGCGGCTGACAGAACCGGAGATTGACTCATTCAAAAAATATGAAAAACCTCGCATGGATGGTCGGTAAAAAAAACCGTCGATGTCAAGACAACATGTGGTGGGCGAGGCTTATTTCTCTCAGACTTAAGGCTTGCTGCAGGGCAGGTTGTATGGAAAGGGCATTGTTCGGGATCAGCGAGGATTCCACAGCAGCTGGCTTCATTTACTGGGGATTTTGTCCCTTCTATGGGAATCAGAAGAGTGTAACAACGATTATCTCTGATGTCTTTGCACCTGTTCGTCTACGGTCTGATGTTATGTAATTGCGATGGATTGCCTATATAACTTATGAGTTGTTAATGAATGAAGTGTATGTGTGGTTCTAATGAGCAATGATTACAGCTGACACGCTGCAGACTGTGCCAACTGCAATAAGAATTATGATCTTTTGAACCGATCTTGAATCTGAGGTACAAATCAACGATGATTCGTTCTAATTGAAATTGCACGCAGATTGAATAATGAGAGCTGCTTTCATCGTTTCGCCAAACCTGTTACTGTATTGCGTTTGGATCGGTCGTTACTCATTATCATTGTGCGACACTGTTGATATCAAAGAAAATAGATTGAAATTGATACACAGAATGAAGCTGATTAATGAGTTCCTGGCTGTTGGTCTGATGGAATTTGGTCTATCTTGGTACGCGTGTAGTAATTAGGTATATTAGACAATTATGATAATGAGACGAAAGGTGGAAAGTGTGCGTTTACGATGCGTGTAAGCATAGCCACGTGAAATTGGGGATATAACCTCATTTCAATACAGGGTGACGCTCCATGCGTTTAAGTCAAGTGTAAGTCTCGCCCGACGATATCATTAATTTAAAGAACACCCCTTGAACACAATGCCGACTCCTAGGAGAACCATGAGACCGCCTAATAGATGATATATTCAACCTAGACGCGTGTACAATGGACACCTGATAAGCCAACATTACAGGTCTGAATAGATAGACGGTCGATTTATCCCGGCGGGCTGTTTTGAATATTTCACATTAGCACTACGAGACATCATTCACAATGCACCTGAGAACTTCTTCAATAGAACCAAATTATCTAATGAGCCTGAAGAATGGATGCTCTTTTGTTCCCCGTTCTATCGACTATCTCTTACGTATGCACGCAGAGGCATAATATTACGTTGATCTCGATGATCACCGCACATGAAAATTAATATCTCCTTCGTCTAATAGTGCTGCTTAAGCTGCCAATTGACAGGTATTGTTCTATTGACTTCTGTGGTATGTTTGAACCGAACATGAATGTTCTCTTCAAAGAGGAATTTGCTTAAAACAGAAGCCATATATATGATCTGCACACGCATTGAAAGACTCCAGGGGACCTGTTCACAAAGCCGCTCTTTCGTATATTCCGTCGTATAACTCATTA
>KB294262.1:5031-17736 GCA_000328365.1 Capitella teleta | reverse complement strand
GAACGTGCTCGAGACTCGGATGAGACTCTGCTTATGAGGCTGAGGAGCTGCCCTTATATATCCTGGGGATACGTGGGGGGAGCCATGGCCAAGCCCGATGGGCCCTGTGGATAGGGGCAAAGTCCAGGCTGATGCAATCGCCGCATGGCTGATGCAATCGCAGCACGTCTTTGCCCCTCGCCCTGTGACATCCCATCGCCTTCTGGAAGCTTCCAGAAGGATCTTGAATGTTCCACAAGCGAAGCCTGGCCTGGTGTAACATGATAGCTGGGGCCACTGAGTACACGAGTGGCTGAGCGATATATGGGGTGTAAACAAAGAATATACATAGCTATCTGCTACAAGATGGCTCAGCCAACTTTATTTCATTATCCTGCATTATCCCAACAAACTCTGCGACACTCAATGATAAATTGCATAGGGGATCAGCAAATGTACAAGAGTAGCCTCATGTTTGTTGCAAAGTGGATTTTGGAGCATCTCAATTCGGACATAAATCGAATGGAGATGCATGGATTAGTGGATTATGACAAATAAATTGTTTTTATGTAGGTGTTTTATTTTGTTAATTTAATATCATTGGTATTTTTAACAAGACCCATTGTGCTGGCTTAATTTCATCTGTTACTGACATTGTAATACTGTTATTACATGTTCTTTTGATTGCTTATTTTATAGTGCTAGTATTTTTTTTTTTCTGCATTTCTTGTTCATTGATTGAGTTCATGATCATACAATTATTATATAATTTTGAGCTTTCTGAAAATACCCAATAAGTATACTTTTATGAGTTAAATGAACAAATAACTATTAAACGCTTCCTTATCATTTTTTGTAATTATATTCTGCAATGAACCACCAACAAAAAAGTATTAAATTTATTATTCTCTGGTTAAACCAATAAAAACATGGGCTTTTATTACAACTCTGACTGTTTCGTACGTTATGGTCGCTGAATGCGTTATGCCGATGTGTGCGTTATGATCACCAAGTGCGTTATACTTGTAGCATCTACTGCCGATTTTCGTGTTTCGTGATCGTTTGCAGATCCCTCAAGAATGTAACGCTCAATGTCGGAATGCACTGCCTGCAAGCAATCTAGGTAGTAGTGGAGATCATTTGTTGAAGTCTCAAAATGCAATTTCATAACGCTCATGGCGCCCAGCCGTTGTGATTATTCTTTCGAATCCGCATCGTTGTGGGTAAAGCGGGACTAAAACCCTGAATCGGGATTTCATCTATATCTCAGTGAATGCATGTTGACAACGCGCGCTATATCTCCGTGGTTTAGCTATTGATGCATGTAAAGAAAGTCCGGAAGAATTCAGTTGAATGTTGATTTTTACGAATTGTCTTCTACGTTATTGCATATATTGTGATACAATGGCAATTGCTACTGAGTTATCAAGCATAATTATATCAACACACTGTGAAAGAATTACAATGAGTGTATCTTCTGCGGTAAATACTTATCGTTAGGCTTTCTCTCTCAGTCTCTCGTGCTTAAATTCTTGACATAAAGGTTATTATTAATGATATTATAAGCATGAATATTGATTAAACAGTTTTATTTATTTACTTTTTCTTTTTTTTTTTGAACTTGCAAATTTGACGATGAAGAAATGGTGCTTTTATAGCCACAGCTTCTGCTGCTCTGAGCTGAAATACGTATGCCCCCCATTGTGTCTTCATGGCTAACATTCGTCAGGAATTCATGTAATGGCGGCGGTGTGTTATGAATACAGTCGCATCTGTCTGTCCGCCTGTGTTTCCATTTCGTGAGTCGTCGTTCTGATGCAGCCTTTAACAGCCGACGGAGAAATTCAAAATCCAACACTCAGAAGTCAGAATTTTTGGGCTGGATGCAGTCGACATCCCTATTATGAGACGGAACATAGGTCATGCGACAATGTGCTAGAAGCAAATTGTGCTGGAGAAGGGGTCAAATGATATCGGACAAACGTTGCTTATTGTCACTCACGATCCAAGGTTACATCTCAGAAGAAGTTCATCAAGAAAACACCAAACAGAACAGATGAAAACATACTCAATCAGAAGCAATCTTCAAAAATTCGATACATTTTGGGTTCCTTTTAAAACTTCTAATTGCCTCCCCCAGATATATTCCCAGATCTACTTGGAAACTCCTACGAACGAGCGAAAACAGAACTCCTATGTGTACTTTATCAACCACCAACATTTCAGACAAAACTGATGCATCGATACAGTTATTCGAGGTATGGTTATTTCGACACATAGATGCTGAATGCACTCCCTTGGCTCGATGTGAGCCCGACATGACAGCATGTTGCAGAATGGTAGATTGACATTATTTGTAAACAAATCTACTTCGAAGTGAACAAAAATAAAATAAACACTTGGTATCGGACACCCCACCCCCACCCCTTCAAAAAAAAGAAGATATTTTACAATGTATCCCAACTTAGACGGACTTACTTATTAAGTATATTTGACTTAATTTGATTTTAATCTAACACAGGAGGATTTCAGTCTCGTCTCAGGGCTGTCCAAAAGAGGTCTCAGTCGTTGCAGTGTCGCCTGTGTTGTTTTGAGTGAAGGTCCATGACCGTCCCGTTGGCTGAGCAGGGTCGACCTGGTGATTCCATCGAATGAACTTGAAGACTTTTCTGCGAAATCCACGTGCAAAGAGAACGTAAATGATGAAATTGGCGGCTGAGTTGACGAGGAAAGAGATGAGGTAGATGGGGCCAAAGAAGAACAGTGCATTTCCACACTGTAAGGCAATGTGGTATGGAGCATAGACCCACATCAGGATGCGGCGAAGAGGGCTGATGGACTGACAGATGATGAAGATTATGATCACCCCGACCAACGACAAAGTCAGTTCCTCTTTTGCTTTCATCGTAGTTTTCTTCTTGAATGAATCTCGAATGTTCTGGAGCAGTGTGGTTCCCATGACGACCAGACCCACAATGGGACCAACGTAGCTGAAGAGATACAGCAGGCTGATGGAGTAGATGACCTGATAGATGAAATTTTCTGCAAACGGTTTTGCTATTGGCTGCAATTTACCGGTGGGATCGGTGATGAAAGTGTTGTGAAAGAAGTTAGGCAGATAGAATATTACAGCGAAAAGGATTGAAAACGCCACCATCTTGTTGGTGATTTTAGTCGACGTGTACATCTTGGCCTTGAGTGGTATGCAGATGCTCACATATCGCTGCCACGTCACAATAAGAGTGAAGAGGACAGATATTTGGTTCAGAGTCTGGCCAACGTAGGACAGCACAGATATACTGATCACTTGGTGGTTGCTTGCTTCGACGTATAAATCTTGCAATTTCAAAAGTGGGGTCGGCATGGCGATGATCCCGTAGACGATCAGGATGAGGCTGTCGACGATGGCCAGATAGAAGAGCATGCGGATGGTGGACGACTTGCGTCTGTCTCTTCCCATGATGACAATGGTCAGACCATTGCCAATCAACCCCACGACGACGACCAATCCACCGAAGATGTCGCGCATGAAAATGTTGTACCACGTGCAGAGGGCGGTGTCTGCATGTCCCGTGGAAGGAGTTCCGGAGGAGGAGACCTCTGGCCAAGACGTGCTTGCTTCGGCATCCATCTCCCGTTTGTCTCATCATCGCTCAGATCTCTGTCTTATGAACAGACCTCAGCGCCAGGCATCGTGCTCTCAGTTTCCTCTTCATTTGTCAGCGTCTTTCGCTTCGTTCGCATCTAGTTCTAAATTCTATGAGCGGGAATATTAGCCAATGGCATTGGCCTGATTTGACCACGATTACTTTTACTGCTTAGGGATCGCTAAAGACCGCTAAGTGTGCTGCTTCACCTTTTAGTCTTTACATTATGAGTCAATGAACCTTAATTGTGGGGAGCGCCTCCACGAATTTGAATGTAAGGGAACTGGATACACTTTCATTTAATGTATTTCAACATCTCAATCACTATTCGATGAAGCTGATTTTGCACGTATTCATTCCCATTGTTTTATTATTTTCTGCGAAAGATTGTGAATTGCACTTGTTGTCTAAATGACTTTGTTGTCTCGATGTCGCTTTTGAAAATACCAATGCCATTTCGGCCTTAATTGTTAGTTCTTTCAATCTATGCTGGTTATTTTCTTCAATCTCGTATTTTGCATGGGGTAATGACAGCAACCCTTCTGTTCCATAATCACACTATGCGATGAACACGGAGTTTAAATAGATGTATAAAACTATTGTACTAAAACTATTTCCACTAAGAATCACGCACCTATCTGTCACATTATAGAGGACCTCTGTTCATTTCAGAACCTTCTTAGATCGATTTTATGGGCTTCTGTGAGAAAAAAGGTCAACTGTGAATGATATTCAAGACAAATTATAATACGAATTTCCTGCTCAGGCAAAAAAGCTTGACACGAGATGAGTGCGAGATTCTTTTATGAGAACTGCTGAAAGATCTGCTCACTTGATGGCTGCCATTCTTAACAATAGGAGAATTACTTTTGTCACGTCACTACAGTCTGAAATAAAACGCGAGAAGAAAGCGAGATGTTAAACCTCTCAAATTCGATGTATCTAGGAATTCACCCACAGCAAGCGAGTTGCCTTGAAAAATGTCAGTCAAAAGGTGTATTTGTATTTGATGGTGCATCCTCTATCATTCGTAAGCAGATTCTTCAGTAGTTCTTACTTCCAATAAAAGAAATCTCGCACCCATCTCATTTAAAGCCATTCTGTCTGAGCAAGAAATTCGTATTGTAATTTGTCTTGAATACCGTTCACAGTTGGCCAATTTGTTTTTAAATGATATCTCGTCACTCACAAAAGTCCATAGAATCGATATAAAAAGGTTTCAAAATGAACCGAGGTCATCTTGAAGGTAAGCCGCCCACTAATTATATTATGGTGGCATTGTATAAATTATCTGTTCTTCACTTCTATGACTTCATATTTAAACTGAAGGAATCCTGGGAGTTTCCAGCGTTATGGGAATTCCATAGGCTTCACTGCAGACATTTCCATGACGCAGATCTTCAATGTATTCATCGCCTACGGACCTGATAAATGCTTATATGAACTTATATCGCCATCTAGCCTACTTGTTGGCTGTGTGATTCTCATCACAGCCGAATATTCCGGTCTATGAACAACTGGAAACAGGTCCTGGCGTCTAAACCTGTGGGAACTTCCAGAAAAGCTAAAAACAACTTTTTAAAATCATCATCTTGAAATTTATTATACAACTAAGTACATGGCACAATATATATATGGATTAGTTTGTGCGAGTTTGAGGATGGGGTAACCGGGCAAGCGTTACCTAATTTGTCCACAAACGTCTGAAATTGATCGGCTGAATTCACCAGCATTCATGTATGCTTAGGTGCAAAAGAAAAGCAACTCTGGTTTTGCCAACCTTACATTTGGGGTATGTATTGCATAGACACGAATTTTCGTGTGTAATTAGTTAAACCATTTACGCACATATTCGTAAAATTCCAAAGGAAACAAGCAGCCATATTCCCCTGCGTGTTCAGCCCTACTTCAACTGAACCATAAAGGGATCTAAATTAGTCACCTACGGAGCGTTCGCCCGCTCCATCGGGCGATTAGCTGGATGGATATCATAGGACCAAGGTACTTAGCGTTCGGCTCGGCGGAAGATGCGTGCTTTTGCCTTTCCCTTCTCTGATAAGTAAGTCTTAATTGCCCCTGTTCAGCGGTACATGGGGGTGGTAATGGGCATGTGAGGCTTTACAAAGTGCTAAATAATTGAGTTTTTCTGGAAGTAAATCAGGGGCCGTATATATGTATAAAAGGCTACTATGGGCCCAGTTGCCAACTAAGTTACGCTCTAGCTCTAGTTGGCACCTTATTGGTATTCATAAAAGGATTTTAAATCTATGTAGTTGAGAACAAAAGTGCTTCTCATTGTGTGCCATATTTAGCTACCTTGTCTTTGAGTGTTATAAATTAGAGCGATCGGTCATGCTGTTTGACAAAACACTTTTGTCTGGCACAAATTCCAAGTTCAAACTCAGTCATCTTTATAGTCTTTTGTGATTTCAATTTGCACGTGACATCTTTTAAAGCAACCGAGGCTCTGTTTGGGGGAGAATGATGGTTTCATTTTTTTTTTTATCCTGCGACGTAGTTTATATTGTCCCATGAGAGAGAAATGTCGCATTAAAAGCGAAATGAACATGCCATAACATGTGTTCGTTGCTTTCACAATAGCCTGCCAGGCTGTTAGTTCGCAACTACGTAGTTCGTAACTAACGATTTAGATCGCAACCCTCCGCCGCGAAGTAGCTAGTTCGATGTTCATGCACGCGACCCAGAAGTTTTACTCCTGATTCTGAATATAGTTATACTGTTTATGTGTGACATAAATATATGTTTACAATACAAGTGAAAGCACAATTCTCCTTCCAGAGGAATGCGCATGCAACAGAGGAGCGATGCATCATTAAATACCCTTTCTGGTTAATGAAGCCCGACCTGCGAGGTGTATTAGCCTGTGTACTATAAGAGAGACAACGAGCATGACAGGAAGATAACTCTGACAATAGAATGACGTCAGCATAATCCACTTGGTGACTTGGGGTCATTTGGTGCTGTTTCGGAGGTGCTCATTATGCCCTGTTCTCCTACGATGAGTCCATCTTTTGCTCCTGTTTCCTTGTTGATTGCAGGTTGCTAATTAAGCGAAGTGTTTCATGATCTTTCACTAATCGCAATATGAAATCATACAAACTTTTCTGTAACTCATTTCGGACTTTAAACCATATTTCCCGAACTGTTTTCCACCAGCAACCATCGAAAGTTGCAACCAAAACCGTGACGGCGAATAAAATGTATTAAAATACTTAAATAACAAACACTAATAAAATTGGAGGCTGCTAATTACATTTAACTCTGTTTCTTCATGGCGAGGTTGCCATTAGCCACACGATCGTGGCGGATCCGTAACTTACACCACTGTCGCTTTCTCTGATCTTGGTCGGTTTGGATCCTTTTGGAACCATACCTTCTGCATCTCTTGCACATCCGATTGGTTCTTAGTTTATTCATTATACTTGTCAATGACTCTGTTGTTTGTTGTTTAAGAGTCTTTTGTGTGAATACTCTTGGGTAGCTTGAGAGGTTGATACCTCCGCCCATTAAGAAGTTCCGAGGGACTGGCAATACCAGCTCTGGATGGTGTGGTTCGGTAAATCAGCATGGCAAGTTGTGGATCTGTTCCGGAATCACGGGCTCCTGTTAGAATGCTCTTCACAGTTTTTACCATGGCCTCGAAGCCATTACTTTGCGGGTATCTTTGTGAAACATGTTTGATGTATATTTCGTAACTGTTGGTAAATTCTTGGAACTCTTGGCTAGTGAACTGTGGTCCTTGGTCAGTCATGATTTGCTTAGAAACACCATACTCTCGAAATACCGTCTTCTGAGCAGCAATTTGTAAGGATTTATCGGATAAGCTACATTGTAATGAAGGAACCACACAACATTGACCGAACATTGAACATTTGGTCAGTGTTCTGTGCTGTATTCGAGCATTTCAGCTCGGATACCGCCGGGTTTAGCAGCTAGCTAGATACCGAAGCTAGGTTACAGTCCCAGAGGTTATTTGTTTGTTTTGTCAAAGCGAGCTTATCCTCAGGTAGAGTGGCCCCATGGGTTTGTGTCGCGATCGTGGCGGCGAGTGAGTGATGGGGATTTACGGCTCCACCCAATCCGATCGGATGATACGGGCGCAAGGCGATCGTGGCGGCCATCCGGCACTTCATGATGGCTGAGTGAGGTACTAGTATGAGCAGGCCATGATTCACAATTAACACACACAACCAGAGGCCGTGTAACGTTTTCATAATGCCTTCCAGAGCATTGCTCCTGTCTGGAAGGCTCCTTCTAGGTATTGACACCATAGCATTAATCCGGTGTCTTCTGATCGGCGCCATCTTGAATTCACTAAGTTTGATTTAAGTCAGGTGGAGAGGTCACTTAAGTTTTGCAGGGTCTAGAGGACTTAAGTTTGTTTCTGGAATCGTTTTAGTCAACTCAACTCCTCCCGAACTTAGTTTTACCACCTAAGTTTCTTTCTGGAATCGGCCACTGGTGTTTCTTGAAGAAACAGCGATTCATTTACAACAGCATGTGGTTCATACACTCCATTTGACAGTTTGAGCACGGGCGACGAGGTGCAGTTGCTCGCAGAGCGGGGTGAATAACCCACTCTGAAAAATGTCGAAGAACGAATAGGAGCGATAGAGCGGCGCAGTGGCAGAGGTGGCAACGTGAACGAAAGGCTGCAAGTCAACATACAAGGTTGTGAAGCAACTGAACGGAAAGAGCGGGAGAAGCTTGAATAGCAGCCATCAATGACAAGAACAGAGAGTTGCTATTCGCACAGCATGAGATGAAAGAACGCTGGAAAAATACTGCGGACAACCAGCAAATTAATGACCATGTAATGCATCTGGTTTCACTTGTGGTTAATTATTTGAATGTACTGCTTGAAACTTTGAATTAATCTGTGTTGAACATGCTATCTGCTAATAATTAGATACATGTACTGAATGATATATATGGAATTTGAAAGCTCCGACCTCTTTTATGTTATTTTTTCTTCTCTTTTTCTTTACTCGGTGGCATTCATCATGTAAATGACTTGGGAGCCTTATTCTTTAACCGCTTTATGTGGGCAGATCGAGGCACCAACCGTTTCTTCACCAGGTTTGTTTTTTTTCTCTCCCATGGTTGTATGACCAAGCGCCCTCTACGGGCTGCGCAAGCAGTGCTTCTTGTTAAGGAGCACACACGACATGAGGGTTTTCAGGCCGAGAGATTCGAAAATCCGTCCAGCCGTCTGACTGGGAATCGAACCCACGACCCTCTGTACGCTAAGCGAGCACCGTAGCACTCCCAATACCCTCAGCGTCTCTCAAGGGGTTAACAATCGGGAGATGATCCTTCTTCCCAATCTTGATCTGATTGATCTATAAGAGCAGTGCAAAAGTCATATTTACAAACAACGGGTACAACGCATATTGTTATTTAATCATATGAATTCGGACAGCAATTTCAATTCTCACATCTAAACCGTGGGAAGCACACATACTTCACAGACCAGTGAATTCTGAAAGCTATTAAAATGCATCAGGAAGTTATGCTTGGATAAATATTTCCAACGTATATCTTAATGTTTCGGTAAATTAGAGATGAGACAGTTTCAGGTTAAGATACCTGAACATGGCTGAGAAGATGCTGGTTCTAGCCACTCTTCTGATGATCGCTTTCAGCCGAGTAAACGCCAAGGTCACGTTTTCGTTCAACGCGTACAAAGATATCGTGGTCTACATCCATCCCGATGTTCCAGAAAATATAACACTCCTGGAGAATATCAAAAGTTCGTTCACAGATGCTTCCAGACTCCTCTACAGCGCTACTCAGTGAGTTTCTTTTGATTCAATATACTTATATTAGAGAAAAAATAGTTCATTGGGTCTCTTTCCCAGCCTTAGCCTGTGAAACCAATCAACATTTCAAAAGCGATTATATAATCTTATAATTCACCAGAATTCTCATGTTGACCACATGCCACATAACCCACTAGAGAGGATCAAACAGCATTCGAAATAAGTACGAAGGAATTTGCGCATCTCTTTAAAACTATGCTATATCTAAACTTCGTTTGGAATAGAATTCAAGATATTGAAAATTCCCGAAGAAAGAGCGAGTGCAGCAGTGAGATATACACATGTAATATCCAAACCAGCCCCTAGGCCTTGATTCAATACAATTTGTCAGAAAAACATGAAAAATGGCTGTTAATTCCCTCTCTGACATGCCTCATATCATAACATAATCAAATCGAGAGAAAAACACTTTACACGCATCATGTACACGCGTGAGGTTGCTATGAATGATATGAACAATTCATTGCTCGTGGAAGTGGAATTCATTCTGCACTTCTTTTTACGGTTGTTCTCTGTGAAATCTGTATGCTATAGACAAAATTGTTGTATGCTATCGAAAATGTCAAGGCACCTTTTTAATTTGCCGTATCCCACTCATTCGCGTTTTATCTCTCTTCTGTATGTAAGAAGGACTTTGCTACTAAAATTTTACTACGTTTGGGAAAATTTCAGAAAATAAATGTTGTAATAGTAAGAATCGAATTGTAAATTTTTGAACACATATATCTTTTACGTAATAGCTTTTTAAATGTTGGATCAAATAGCCGTCTATTAATGTCAAAATTACACCTGAATAAAAATAATAATTCAAATAATGACATCAAAATTAAACTTTCTGAAAGTTGGTTCAGCTCTTTTGTGTTTTATTTGAACATACTGTTTATCTAATTGTATACATATTTTGTCTTCTTGTTTGTTTTGCATAGATTACTAGGTCTTTTTTTGACATGTAATAAATATATCGTCATCGTCATTATTATTATTTAATATGCTATAATAATATATATTATAGCATATTAAATGTTCATATACCCAGTGAGCAGTCAGAGATTCTCTGATGCCCTGGTCATTCCGTTGCTTCCTCGCTATCTCCTCCCAACTGATGCCTAACTGGACGGCGTCTATGGGTGCTCTTGATAACGCATCTGGGACGATGTTATCCTTGCCCTCCCGATGGCTAACGTCCACCATATATTCAGCAACTGTCGCCAGATGTCTTTGCTGACGAGCAGACCAACCTTCTTCCATGCTTGGACCATGGTCGATGGTCTGTAATTAAAATGCATGAACGACCTTCCACCATGTGACAGAAATATCGGATCGCCAAATAGGCCGCCAACAGCTCTCGATCGAATGCACTGTACCTTTACTCAACTGGCCTCAGATGTTTGCTGCTGCTCCAACACCGCACCAATGCCAAATTCTGAAGCATCAGTGCACAGTATGAGTTGTCCGTCAATCTTTCTGTTGCCAGCTCCATTGAATCTCTGCAGACGCCGGTTTCTTGTTGCTCAATTGATGGAGAGGCTGCATGATGGCACCTAGAAACTTCTTGAGTTGCTTTGGGGACTGCGGAAATGGATGCTCTTTAATGGCTTTCACCTTCTTCGTGGGACGGACTCTTTTGCTGCCCACAGTATAGCCTAAAAACTATATCCCTACTTTGGCAAAAAACACATTTCTCTGGTCTAATGAGGAGCCCATTCTCTCGCAACCGCGTGCAAACTGCTCTCAGATCTTCCATGTGTTGTTTTTCATCTTTCGAAGCCACCAGAATATCATCGATATACACAAACACACGCTCAAGGCCACTCAATACCGTATCCATCAACCGCTGAAAACTCTGACCTGCATCTCGAAGCCCAAATGGCATTAGTAGGAATTCAAACATGCCAAACGGAGTTGAAATTGTTACCTCTTCTACTGGAATCTGAAGGTATCCGCGCACTAAATCCAATTTAGGAAAAATAGTCATGCTATGCAACAGATTAGCGAAATCATGAATGTGGGGTACTGGATACCGATCTGGAATAGTAGCGGCATTCAATCTCCTGTAGTCCCCACAGGGAAGCCATTCCCCATTTGATTTCCTAACCATGTGAAGTGGGGATGCCCAAGCGCTGCGTGACGGCCTTACGATACCTAACCTCTGTAAATTCTCGAACTCTTGCTTCGCAGACTGGAGTTTCCCTGGATGCAATCTACGTGGGCGGGCCCACACTGGTGGTCGTTCCGTTCCGATGAAATGAGTAACTCCATGAAGGGGTTCGTGCAAAGAAAAATCTGGTGATGTAATTGATGGGAAATCTCTCAACAACAGGTCATAATGGTCTGATACACTCGACTCAAACACTAACCCAACTACAATAGAATGTGAGTGATGGGGTTTTACGGCTCCACCCAATCCGATCGGATGATACGGGTGCCAGAACAGAAGGCCCAGGACCGGGGTTTCCCCCTACTCTTATCGATAAATCCCAAGGGTTCTTTATCCTGCATACCACCATAGACAGTAGTACACAGACAGCTTTCTTGTTGATATTGCCATTCCAGAACAAACCTCTTGTGCATCCACCAGGCGTTGACCAGCCACGTCTACCAACAGCTTGTGGCGAAACAAAAAAATCCGCTCCCAAAAGTGGTCTCTCTACATCAGCTTTGTAAAGCTTTCCGATCATTCTGGGTCCTCCGAAACAAACACCCAAACCCATAGTTCCATAAGTGCTTATGGGCGTGCCGTTGGCTGCTTGTAATAGAGGTCCTTTCTGTGTACAAGAGAAACGATCAGAATGTAAGGCTGGCAAAACTGAAACCTGTGCTTCTGTATCTACGAGGAATCCACGTCCAGATATTTCATCCTTAATGACCAACGATGAAGGACCCACACTGGCCACTAGTGCAGGCCCCCTTGGGCGTTTCCCGACGGCTGACCTGGTGGAAATTGTTCAGACTTCCGAAATTTCCGATGCCAGTAACATAGCTTCCGTTTGGAGATTGCTTCAATTGCTTCAATTTCGTCTGCCTCATACACGCTTTGGTTCTGCTTCAATTTCGTCTGCCTCATACACGCTTTGGTTCTGCTTCAATTTCGTCTGCCTCATACACGCTTTGGTTCTGCGAAGAAAATAATCGAATGACATAAATCAGCTTCCAAAGACAATTTCATTAAATCCTTCTCTTGCGAAGTGGACAATGCTGTACTATTTATTGTAATCATGCATCACTGTTTTGCCATT
>KB294258.1:2441-17135 GCA_000328365.1 Capitella teleta | reverse complement strand
AAATAAATTAAAAAACACCNCTTCCCATCACATCCTCCGAACCATCCACAACTCCCTCATCCTCCCTCATCTAACATATGGTTCACTTACCTGGTCCAGAGGCCCTCAAATAAATAGCCTCATTAAAATGCAAAAGAAAGCCATCCGTATAATAACCAATTCTTCATATAATGCCCATACAGAACCTCTTTTTAAGAAATATAATTTGCTAAGACTGGAGGATCTGCAAAAACTCCTAGAACTCAAGTTCTTTTACAAGTAGAAGAATGGAGTACTTCCGGCATATTTCGACACCTTCATAAGTGTTGGAATTACAGAGGAGCATCGGTTACGGGTCCCGTTGCACTAGCATCATTTCTACAAACTGGGTCTCAGATATTCAATTACAAATACAGTAAACTCCTCACCATGCAACTTAATAGCCAAATCAACAACTCATTGCTTATCTGCTTTCGCACATCATTTTAAAAAGCACTTCATTGATCAATATTCTGCACGATGTACCATAGCACACTGTTATATTTGTAATCGTTAACAACAAAAAAAAGAGAGGAGAAAAAAAAAGTTTCTTACATTATATAAAATTAGTATACTCATTTGATTCAATTTCTCGTTTTTGATCGTTTTGTTTTATGTCGTGTTTTTTTTTTTCATTTTTTTTTTTTTCATTGTATTTTGTTCCTTGTTCTTGTTTGATTTGTATTCCCCAGGTGGCCAGAGCGATAACGGCTCACGTTTGAGCCATAGCCTGGTCTCCCGGCAAATTACATTATAATTTATATTAATTGTGTACATATTTCATGTCAATAGCCAAATAAATGTCTCTCTCTCTCTCTCTGTATTTGGGCCCATTATTCGGCTTCAACAAATATTCACCAATTCAACTTAAAAAATTTTGGACGATCACTAGTAATTTTACATGTAGATGTGTATCAGCATGAACATCTGGATACTCTTTTTTTTCTTTTGCATTTCCAGACATGAGTGGGCTTGTGCAATGCCTGTATTGCTTGGAAATATTTGGATCTGTGGCTTCATTGGCTCAGCACAAACATCAAAGACATCAGCATGAATGGCTGGAAGAAGAAGCTATTGAGAAGGAGGAGGAGGAGGTTGAAAGAATCAACATGAACTCTGATATTAAAGAAGAGAAGGATGCTCCATCTGTCATCAATCACACAGAGTTACTCTATGATTTTGATGATAAACAGATGGAAAAAGAGATACAGACTGAAAAAGTGGACCTGAAATTCAGTATTATTGAGGAAAATGGTTCTGCAGTTGCCGCGGACTCTTCAGCAGTCACGAAAAAAGAAAATTGTGAGAACAATGATATGTTCGGAAATAAATATGAAGCAGACTCCCACACTGAGATGGAAGGAGTGAACGAATTGTCAACTGCAAATCAGGAAGTCAAAACTGAGATTGTGAGAAATAATGGCAAATTATTCACAAATATGCAAAGGCACCCTGATGGTTTACCACATAAATGCGGTGTGTGCAAGAAAACATTCTCCCGGGCTGTTGTTTTGAAAAAACATATCCTTACGCATACTGGAGAGAGACAACATAAATGCAGTGTTTGCACAAAGAGTTTTTCCCAGAGTAATGATCTGAAAAGACACTTGCGAACGCACACAATTGAGAGACTGTATGAATGCAGTGTGTGCAAGAAAAGGTTCTTCAATACTGGAAATTTGAAAGTGCACTTCCGAAAGCACACTGGTGAGAAACCATATGAATGCAGTGTGTGCAAGATAACATTCATCCAAAGTCATTGTTTGAAAATGCACATGCGAACGCACACTGGAGAGAGACCACATGAATGCAGTGTGTGCAAGAAAAGGTTCTTCAATTCTGGAAAGTTGAAAGTACACTTGCAAATGCACACTGTTAAGAGACCATACGAATGCAGTGTGTGCAAGAAAAGGTTCTTCAATACTGGAAATTTGAAAGTACACATGCGAACACACACTGGTGAGAGACCATATGAATGCAGTGTGTGCAAGAAAACATTCAACCATAGTGGAAATTTGAAAGTACACATGCAAACGCACACTGGGGAGAGACCACATAAATGCAGTGTGTGCAAGAAAACTTTCCTCAATTCTGGAAAGTTGAAAGTACACTTGCAAATGCACACTGTTAAGAGACCATATGAATGCAGTGTGTGCAAGAAAAGGTTCTTCAATACTGGAAATTTGAAAGTACACATGCGAACACACACTGGTGAGAGACCATATGAATGCAGTGTGTGCAAGAAAACATTCAACCAGATTGGAAATTTGAAAGTACACATGCAAACGCACACTGGGGAGAGACCACATAAATGCAGTGTGTGCAAGAAAAATTTCCTCAATTCTGGAAAGTTGAAAGTACACTTGCAAATGCACACTGTTAAGAGACCATATGAATGCAGTGTGTGCAAGAAAAGGTTCTTCAATACTGGAATTTTGAAAGTACACATGCGAACGCACACTGGTGAGAGATCATATGAATGCGGTGTGTGCAAGAAAAGGTTCCTCAATTCTGGAAATTTGAAAGTACACATGCAAATGCACACTGTTAAGAGACCATATGAATGCAGTGTGTGCAAGAAAAGGTTCTTCAATACTGGAAATTTGAAAGTACACATGCGAACGCACACTGGTGAGAGACCATATGAATGCAGTGTGTGCAAGAAAACATTCAACCAGAGTGGAAATTTGAAAGTACACATGCGAACGCACACTGGAGAGAGACCACAACAATGCAGTGTGTGCAAGAAAAATTTCCTCAAATCTGGAAAGTTGAAAGTACACTTGCAAATGCACTCTGTTAAGAGACCATATGAATGCAGTGTGTGCAAGAAAAGGTTCTTCAATACTGGAAATTTTACAGTACACATGCGAACACACACTGGTGAGAGACCATATGAATGCAGTGTGTGCAAGAAAACATTCAACCAGAGTGGAAATTTGAAAGTACACATGCAAATGCACACTGGAGAGAGACCACATGAATGCAATGTGTGCAAGAAAAATTTCCTCAATTCTGGAAAGTTGAAAGTACACATGCGAACGCACACTGGAGAGAGACCACAATAATGCAGTGTGTGCAAGAAAAAGTTCCTCAATTCTAGAAAGTTGAATGTACACTTGCAAATACACACTGGAGAGAGACCATATGAATGAAGTGTGTGCAAGAAAAGGTTCTTCAATACTGGAAATTTGAAAGTACACATGCGAATGCACACTGGTGAGAGACCGTATGAATGCAGTGTGTGCAAGAAAACATTCAACCAGAGTGGAAATTTGAAAGTACACATGCAAACGCACACTGGAGAGAGACCACAACAATGCAGTGTGTGCAAGAAAAAGTTCCTCAATTCTAGAAAGTTGAATGTACACTTGCAAATACACACTGGAGAGAGACCATATGAATGCAGTGTGTGCAAGAAAAAGTTCCTCAATTCTAGAAAGTTGAATGTACACTTGCAAATACACACTGGAGAGAGACCATATGAATGCAGTGTGTGCAAGAAAAAGTTCCTCAATTCTAGAAAGTTGAATGTACACTTGCAAATACACACTGGAGAGAGACTATATGATGCAGTGTGTGCAAGAAAAATTCCTCTACACTGGATATTTGAAAGTGCACATGCGAGCGCACACTGGTGAGAGACCATATGAATGCAGTGTGTGCAAGAAAACGTTTCTCAATACTAGCAATTTGAAAAGACACATGCAAATGCACAATGATAAAGAGACCATATGAATTTTGCGAGAGCAGAAAAGCATTCTCCTCAAATGGCAGTTTAAAAGTACACATGTGAACTCACACTGGTGAGAATTGACAGGAATTCTCCTGTGATTGGCCAGGGCTCAATGCTTGTTTCAATAAATACAACTTTTGAATCAAACTTTGAAATGTTCTTTATTTTATACTTTTCAAGGTGTTTATTCCATGTGGAGGGAAAATTTTGACGGTGGATTGTTATATTATTACTGTCAAAGTATTCAAATTAAATGGTTTCATCAGTTCCTTTTCTTTCCTTTACTTTATTTTATTTTCTTTTTTTTTTTTCTTTTTTTTTTTCTTTTCATTTTTTGCATCTTATTATACTACCCTTTTTCTCTCGGGTGATAAAAATTGAAGATTATTATACTCTGAATGATAAAATGGGGCACAAGAACCTCAGGTCTTGCCTTTTCTTCTCTTCTTGTTCTCAATGATTTTGGTTTTGCTGTGCCTCTTTATTGTATTTCATTTTTACTCATTGTGAATAAAAGTTCATTCATCAATTCATAAAAAAATGATGTGAACCTGTTGAAGGGACAGCAAAAGTAATCGATTTTTTCCAGGTACTCAAATGATTAAGATATTTTTAGCTGCCTCGTGGGCTCTTGACTTCCTCCTGGGCGTATTCAAATTAGGGAAAACATTAAAATTGACGATATTAGTTGACAATTGATTGAGATCATTCCGGATCTAGGATCCAAGTAACAGAGCTAGTTATCCTTCGATAATTACCAACTTTCTTACATGACAACTGGGTAATCAATTATAAGTACCCAATAATTATATACAATTATAATAATCAAGAATAATGGATGGATAAAGATGAGGAAATTCGAACTCAAGGAAAATTCAAATATCAACCGTGAAACTGAAAAAAAAATTATTCAATCAATTGTTGCGAATGTGTGGAACGTATCAATCGTATTTCACAAATGATGCTACTTGTATTAGCAATTAGAGTACAACACCACATATATAAGCTGCTGAGCAAATGCTAATAGAGTGTTTTTTCTAGTCCAGCCAAATGGGCACTGGCAATTAATAGCCAAAAGTTATAATGTATGGAGGAATCAATGTTAATTAAGTGATTCAGATCATGCAACATGTTATTGTATTCTTTAATACTCATGGGTTAGAAGTTGCCTAAAACTCAGAAGACAAATTTGTGCAAATTATAAGACTTCAAAACATAAAAAGATTTCATTGCACCTTTTAGTATTTCAACACTTCCATTCTCCTCTCGACATCCAATATCACTGAAATGCCACATAATAATTGACTGTTTTATTTAGTACTAACTGAGCACCCTTCACGGGGTGCCTTGGGTTTTGAGAACATGACAAATAACAAGTGAAAAAAAATGAAAATGAAGATGAAAGTAATATGGGCTCGACTTTAAGAATGTAGTTCTGCTCGAGCAGATTAAAATTTGGGTTACATTGGCTAAAACTTGAGGGTTAACTCCCGCTAAGCATCCAATATGGTTTAGCCATTGAATGGCCAACTTTCTCTGCCGATGCTGACTAACTACTAAACCCAGGTTATACTATGACAGTGTACAATAACAGTAATGACAAGCCTTAAATGTGTCACGCAAATCTCAAATGTTGGTTATTTATCATATTATGATACAACATTTCACTTTAATTAAGGAAATACACGCTAATTTTGCGGTTTCCATGATTCTGTAAAGTCTTCTATTCTCAATCTAGACTAGAGGGTCACTAATGTGCGTTATGATTGCCCGCGAGAATTGCAAATAACAGGGTACGTATGAAGTATGCACCCCCCCCCCCAATCATCATAACGTGGTTACGCCCTTTGATCTCAATAAGATGACAGCATCCGGTTTAATAACTTCGACTTGTGAACAAGAATTATATCGTGTACAGCACAGTACAGGTAATTGTAGAATGAATGAATTATGTGTCGATTCGGTGAATGATGTCATGATCTTTTTTGCGGTTTGAAACTAAAACCCAGATCAGGAATCTCTGCAAACCTGCCAACCCTGGAGTCCAGGTTGGAGAGTTTGAATGCGGGTGAAGTTAGCAAGTCGCGAATCGGCGCAGCCAACCTACTTACCTAGGGGGGTCCCACGGGAAAAAAAATTTGTAACTTGAAATATGGAAAGTGTCATTTCCGAGCACTTTAAAGCTAAAATCATGTGCAGCATAGCACTCATTCATTCACTCACGTTTTCATTCATTTACAGGTGACGCATAAACAACTTTGTTTCTGTAACCATCAACTGCCACTGTTTGCCAAACTTTACGTGTTTGAATCAATTTATTTTATTATTATTATTATTTCTGATTTGCTATTACAAGCGCTATGCACAATTCCTAAAGGCGGGAAGTGACACACAGCTACTAGCTCGCCACTGTGACTGCATACTAGTATATTGGTGTAACTTTAGTCAATAGTGGGAGAAAAAATATACACTGGCGATTTAAGAATGAGGGTGAGATACTCTGTTTCGGCGGGTGAGTGGGAGAGGGTGAGATTGCGGGTAACACCCGCTCAATGTGTGTGAGTTGGCAGGTCTGTCTCTGTATAAGTGATGACAGGGATGCCTCTCAGGCTTTTGATACTAATGATAGGGCTGTGGTTATTCATACGTTACTGTACGACTGGCGCCCGTATCACCCGAATGGGTTGGGTGGAGCCATAAACCCCAATCACTCACTGTTACTCTACGAATGGTTTCCAGTGCTATTCGTACGTTATTCTTGGGTGTTGCTTCCAAAACTTATTGAGACCTAATAAGTTTTGGAAGGTTTTCAGCAACACCCAAAAAGAATGTACGTATAGCGCAGGAAACTCAAGTTAAATTTAAGTCGGTTTGCATGTATTAACATGTGGCTTTGACTATAATTATAACAATATCGAATTTGCAAACCTGATATATTCTTATAATGCACAATGTATTCTTTAACAAACTTTACACCCTTTGTGACCTATAGCTATTATTCATATGTGCATGTATTTTGCGTGATGATTATGGCTGGGGTACCTTGCATTTGGATATTTTAATTATTCCAAGCATTGCGTACACTGTCTCGCCAGGTATAAAACACCAGAATTTAATTAGTTTTGCTTGTGATTATGCGATACAGGTTTCACTGCTCAGAAGCCAAATAAATACAAAACCAATATTGTAATTAACACTTGATTAAAGAATGTATGAGATTCTGATCTCAAATATTAAAAGACAGAATGACAAAATAACTGCAGAAATATATTTATTAGTTTATATTTACTACAACAAACAAACAATTTTGTAGTTCCTATCAAAACAAATGGTATCTTGATGAAAAAAAAGAAAAGAAAAATATACACATCAAAACAGTCATACATTTAGGTGAAACAGATCTGAGCATTGATAAGGTATGAAATCCCTGTTAGCATAATAAAAAGCAAGAGAAGGTGAATTAAATGTTGCATTAAAGACAAAACTAGTGTGAACTGAGCATTAGCAGGATTCTTTAGAAACTGGATGCATCTCAATCGATCAACAAATGCGATGCAGTGAATGTATTTCAAGTCACAGAGTATACACAAGATCTTTTCATCTTCAATTCCAATGTGCATCCACCTGGAATCAACATAAAAAAAAAACATGATTAGAAAGATACAATGTACGGTATTATGCATCGATATAATCTCAAGCATTGAACAAATCCAGTCAAGATTTAGAAATGAATGAACCACAATGCGTTCCTAAAATAATTTCGGAAGTAGTTTGGAATCAGCATTTAACTGACTTTTTCTTCATCATCCAGCTCAAACACAGACAACATTTGTGTGCAACGATGCTTTGATTTCTAATTGTTGAACTGACAAGAACAGAGCCACTGTGATGATATGTGATCCAAAATTTAATGTGCAGAATTTCTCATTCAAGAAAACAATATCTGATATTTGTGAGCTTTCCTCAAAGAGACGGCTTTTTCAAACGTTACCTCAAAACCGTATAGTAATAGATAATACATAAATGTATGGGTCACATTTGTTGAGAGGCTGATCACTTCAAACAATCAAGATTGATCTAATTTTCCAATTATAAAGATGGACATGTATGCTTACTAGATCAAAGTGACTCCGTTTACAGCAGCTATATACAAAGACGAACCTGTGAGCTTATAGCTAATCTCTTCAATGGTAGGAGTCTTGTGATATGTTCGCGTGATCGCCATGTTAAAGGGATGAGGAACTGAATTTTAAGTGATGTTCTATTGACTCATAGCACCAATTGATAGCATTCCGTGCCAAGAACATCCTGCCTGGATGCCAGCGTAAGGAAATAATGCATTCCGAATATCGGGGTTAGCATTGCGCCTATGGGAGAATGGCTTCCATTGCGAAGTATAGGAGGCAAACGTCAGCTAATGGCTTGGTTTGGCTGATGGCTGATTGGTCCCGTTCCCCTCGTGAAGCTATCGATTTCAACCAATCAGAGCAGACCAAAAACAGGAAGCACGTGCAGTACAAAAACAACAACACGTGTGCTGCGAGCGAACAAGATGACAGCGATTCACACGAAAACATTTACGTAATGGAACAATATTTTCTGCCTAAGATTTGTTTAAAGAAGGCATAAGATTATCGTCTTGCAGCCCAATTAGTTTTCTAGTGCGTGAATAATTCCCTGTGAGATCTGGTTCTCTGCTCTGTTGACACTTGACAGTTGACACTACTAGATCGAGTCTAGTGGCCCAGCCGTGAAATTTGCGCGTCTGACACATCGCACAGATTCCCAATTCGTAATCAATAATTACATGTACTTGTAATTTCTTCTTGTAAATATTTGTGTGTTGATTAATTATTATGCCTATTATAAGGCTTCTATAGTTAGTATGAGGTGACCTGATCTCTGAAGTCAGTTGTAAACTTGCAATATCCCATAGCAATAAACATGCAATGTACATGTAAACAGCTTATATTAGAATGCACCTGTTGATGTAGGGTGAGGCACGAGATGATGAGGCATTATTGGGTTTTACGGCTCCCCCATCCCGTTCCGTTGATACAGAAGCCTGGGACTGGGGTCTCGCCCCACATGAACTCTTATCGAAACATCCAAAAGGGGGTTCTTTAGCATGCATTCTACCTATGAGACGATTGTAAACAGCTCCCAGCTTTAGTTGTTACGCAGCACTGCAGAGTCACCGAACAATTATAATTATAACGAATTACAATTATATTACACAATCATAAGGCCCATGACCCAATCGTGTCTTGAGACCTCGACCTCCACGGTCAGCATAGGGGTGCACTCACGCAATCAAACTTGACTGACCTACTTGACGCCCTTTGATGATAATGATGATGATTATTATTACATACATAAAAACTAAAATAAACAAAATCAGATCCACATACTTTGAAGCCACTGGTTTGTCATTCCGCAAAGCCCTCACCGAAGGAGCTGTAAGGCGCAAGAGGGGCACGCCTTCATTTAGAAGAACAAAGCTAACAGGTTTAGAAGTCTTCACAATTTTACTCATTCATTATGAGCGCTCTCGTAACTCTTGTTCACTCCGGATGCCTTCCAAATTCAATGCAGTGTTCAGGCTTCAAGTGGTCTCCCCTTCCAAACCCCCAACTTCCTGTGGATCCATCATGTGAACTGCATATAGGCCGCCCATCTTAGAAATATGAAAATAAAAGACAACATAATCAATGCATTAAAATAGTTCTTTGCTCACTGAAAAGAAATAGGGGACGTTGGGGGATGGGGGGGGGGTGTGGTTAATTACATGGATTCACAGTTCATCAATCTAAATTTATATGTTGTATGAATTGGGTTTTTTCACCATTGATATTGGTTGATTGACCCACTTGATATTGACGGTTATTGATGAGCAGGACATGAAGAGTAACTTCTGAGAATTTAACTGTCAAAAATTAATAAGAATTACATGTATGTATTATTGTCGAAACTAACTTCAAGGTATTCTCCGGCATAAGCTCATACACTAGCAAGCAACCGAAGCATGCCTTCCATTCAAATCGATTAATAACCATATAATTATAAACATAATAGTATCGGTAGTAGTATCATAATAGGATCATAAAAATATATTTCATTCAGTGTGTTTATGAGAGGTTTGTAGAATCAAATTTTTGACATACCGTAACTCATCTATTGATTATGTTTCAATTAAGTGCAAATGGAATTTAGTACATTGTACATTGTACTTAATGCATGGTACCAGTCTACAAGCAGCTTACTTTAGTTGTAAAAATACAATTTCATCAAATATCAAATATGGTAATTAAAAATCCGTTTTGTGCAATGACATTATTATGATTATTCACACGAAGATGGTAGATTCGTACACCGTAAAGTATCGAGTAGTAAATTGTTTTGTCATTATTAGAGATTCAGGTAACTGCCTGTGTCAGTCTGCCCTTTGAGCCTGGTTTTGCTATTTTAATATGTTTTTGATTCTTTTTTTACTATAACAATTCTGTAGGCAGTACTATTCGCTGTTAGTAAAATATTACAGAATAGTACATACTGTAGAACATTGAATTTATCATGAACATGAAATTATTGCATGGCATGAAACTTTCGCGATATTAGCGGTCACATTTAACTGCGAACATTAGATGCACGTGAAATATTTCTGGGTGATTTTATACTATATGACAATACGCTCGACCACAAATAATTGCAGCGAATAAAGGCCTGAACCATAAAACTGCGAAAATTTCCTGTTCTGCAGGACTACCGGAAATTAAGAAACATTTATAGAAGCATGGAGCATAGACAGAGTATAGTAATACATATGTTATGCTGCACACACTACAATTTATTAGCACACGTTAGCACATGTTGTACACTTGAAATGAAATATGTATAGACTCAAGCGAAATGGCAGTCGGGGAAACTGACTAGTACCCATGTGAATATGGTACTTTGTCGAGCACTGCAGGTGTCTGGGCGAGGAGGGAAGATAATTGACCATAATTGAATAAAAATTGCTGACCTGCTGAATGGACTGTCAACATTTCAAGCGTCCAAATGGGTATGGTTCAGGGGGACAAAGCCATTATGCAGGCTCACAGCATGGCAATCAATTCAGGTTGCTTGGTGATTCACTAATCTGAAATCAGGAATTGAATTAGCATTTGTTTATGATTTTTACTTGCGCAATGCATAATTATGGTCATTGTGATTGACTCAATTTGTGTGGCATATTAATTTTGATGCAGTGTGGCACATGAATTTTGAAGCAATCATTAATTAAAATTGTAATCAAATTATTGTAATTTGTAGTTAAATTAGTGACTATAAACACAACTGCCTATCAACAAGGTCATCCCTATGAATGCTTGCATCATTGCACAACAGGGGCATATAAATTTATTCATTTATTTGTTTATTTAGAATCAAATTAAGATAATTATCAAGTACTGAAAATAATAGTAGAATTTCGTAGATGACTAAATCGTAAGCTCACGAGTGCCAGAAATATTTGTTTGCATAAAATTAATACACTCCCTTTATGATTACATAATCAGATCAGAGAATAAGATGGTCATGGTGGCAGAGATCAGTTTACACTCGTGACATAGTCTAATCACCTAGATTGATTTTCTAAAATTCTACTGTTCACTGCTTTTGCTGAAACAGTTATATTAAAGTCAATTTACTCACTTGCATGGTTGTACTTTTCTGGTTCACTGTTCAGACTTCGGTGTTTTCGACGACAGTCAGTGAGTGAGTGACTCACACTCAGAGTCAGACACTCACACTGTGACTGTGAGTGCGAGTCTGTCTGTGAATCGAGGGCGACCGGCCGGCCTCCTGATAGCTTTTTTCTGTTTCAACACGATCATGTCATGATGGATCAAAGTTCTCTTTATCGCAAGGTGTAGGCATAGCTTATGATCTGCCCAACGAGAGCAGGGAAGTCGGAAAACGTCGCTTCATTGTCGCCGTGATCGGACATCTTTGTTGTTTACGAAACGAAACTGTCAGTATTGCGCATGCGTGGTGCACTCTGACTGACCTTTTTACTGTTTCAGGATGAGAAACATGTTAGGTGTCCCGGAAAATTGCTTGTTAAAATAAGAAAAATAGCACAAAATATTTTTTGTTAGCGCCTGACTGGTGGCAAAATGATTATTCTATCTATTTCCGAAAAAAAAAAGAAAAAAATATCCAGGGGTTTAGTCGCAGGACACGCTGATATGACGAGGCCCATTGTAAAAGATGGGGAACTCGGTGTTTCATCACAGCGACTGACGTCACGCCTAATTAGCATTATATCTCCCGCGAAATCATTAGCGATGATATTCCTTGTGTGGGCCAGGCATAGGAATCATCTTTGGTGCATCAAATAACGACTCAAAGTCCATTTTCAACCAGTTCTCCCTCTCTTTGAGGTGCTTGAGGTCGAGACACATTCTCAGCTCACCATTCGCCTTAATTAGCTCGAGTCGACAGACACAAAGAATGTATCTCCATATTCTTTGACAGACACGACGTACTGAAGCTGACGTTATTTCAAACAGACTTCTTTGGTGAAGTCCTGTATGCGTCGACATATTGTTTGAAAAACTTACAGTTAACAGTTAATTGATTACAAAGGCCGCACTTTCTTTCATGTCCACGGTGTTTATCTCGGCTGTCTTGTGTTCGGGTTAATATATTACATAATCAATGGTAAACCTATTTTACCACGGTGCAACCAACTATGTATTGCATGTATAAACAGTCACAAATCACAACAACCTTAAATTGACACAATAATCTACTAACATTAATACACCATGTACCTTAAATTGACACAATAATCTACTAACATTAATACACCATGTACCTTAAATTGACACAATAATCTACTAACATTAATACACCATGTACCTTAAGTTGACACAATAATCTACTAACATTAATACACCATGTACCTTAAATTGACACAATAATCTACTAACATTAATACACCATGTACCTTAAATTGACACAGTAATCTACTAACATTAATACACCATGTACCTTAAATTGACACAATAATCTACTAACATTAATACACCATGTACCTTAAGTTGACACAATAATCTACTAACATTAATACACCATGTACCTTAAGTTGACACAATAATCTACTAACATTAATACACCATGTACCTTAAGTTGACACAATAATCTACTAACATTAATACACCATGTACTGTGAAGTACGTGGTCGTGGACTCATTGTTGTGTGCACGTTCTTCAATCATTTTTCCCTCTTAATAACGCTATTTGCGTATTTATAGTAATGCATGGTAAATCAACGCTGATGCACACACATGGTATCATATTAAGTTAAGAAGCTTGTAGCATCGTCATGCATGCAATGTTAAGCAATGCTAATTAGACCATTTATTCTTTTGAGGAAGACATACATTTGGTGTGAACATAAAATTTTTTGTCTGCATATCGTAATGGAGGGCTCTTCGCTGTCCGCATAAGACAGGTGTCTGCATAACACAATGAGATCCCTATCTTTTAACATTACGAGATGTATTGCCAAAGAATTTCGTCCGCATACCACAAAGTAATATTCACATAATCCCAGTCCGTATACCACAGGTTCCACGGTTCATAGGGAGTGTGTTCGGAGTAATGTTACATAATCAATGGTAAACCTAATTTTTGTATCAGGATTTTTCGTTCTGAGTATGGACTACGAGTGTTCGGAATATGGGTCACTTAGGCCTGGGGCATGGGTGCGTCATGAGCCACACTGTTCTGATAGCGAGGGAATTTGGATTGCTGGCGTTTGGATTGTGAGGTGTAATTGTACAATACTCCAAGAAACGCTAACCTCACTCATAAATTCATATTGATACTAATAACTTCACATTGTTGTCTGTAGCTAAATTTCATCTTCAATCATATGGCTACCGAACATTCGCCCATCAAGCACCCATCCTTTGGAACCGATTACCTTCCAACCTACAGAACCAGCAATCGCTTGATGCTTTTAAAGCCCAACTTAAGACTTACTATTTTAACATTGCATTTTCTAGTATTTAATGATTTTCCTTTTTACCTCTGTTTGTACAGCGCATTTGAATGTTCTTTGATATTGCTGAAAATGCGTTTTAAATGTATGAAATGAAATGAAATGAAATAAATTACCACACAACAACAACCGTCCGTTTCAATAAGCATAAGCATAAAAAATCGATTGGATAACCCAAGGAATCATTCGCTCCATCTGTTTCCGAGATAGACTTCACCTCAAACTCCAACGATCACCCCCACATTCTCATCAGTATCAAACGCTGAAAACCAACCTCACTGCATATAAATAGAATCCTCAAAAAAACAATCAGAGACGCAAAGTCCCTTCATTACCGAACCATTTTTACCCAATCACGCAATGACCCAAAACAAACATGGAACGCCATCAACAACACCCTCAACAGAAATACCAAAACTGACACCAATATTGAATACTTTATGAAAGACAACACACGTATCACCTCCTCAAAAGACATCACCATTCATCTCAACGAATTCTTCACCAACATTGGACAAACAATTGCATCCCAAATCCCCTCATCAAACTCAACCATAGACTCATACCTCCAACAAACAATCCAGTCTTCGACTTCGTACCAATTACTCCAACCGAAATAGACATCATCATTGACAAGATAAAACCCAAGCACTCCACCGGACACGATGATATCAGTACAACTCTAATAAAACATCTTAAATACGAACTCCGCACTCCTCTCACCGTAATAGTGAACCAAATGATAGCAACTTCCACATTTCCTGACACCCTAAAAATTGCCAAAGTAAAACCACTGTTCAAAAAAGGCGACAAACAGCTCTGCCAAAATTATAGACCAATATCTCTCCTTTCTGCCATCTCCAAAATCCTAGAAAAAGCCATCCTC
>KB294243.1:339729-379544 GCA_000328365.1 Capitella teleta | reverse complement strand
ATTGTTGTTATTGTTATTATATTCACTGAATTATTGTTATTATATTGAATTATTGTGATGTTCGATGAGGAACGAATAAACATATATATATAATGACAATAAGGTGCTTATAAACAAAGACTTTTATCAATCTTGAATAGTCCTTGGTTGTAAATCATTTCAGAAGGTGCATTATGATTTAGCACAATCACGGTTGTAAGATGCGAGCGGGTGCGTTATGAATGCCTGTTTAGTTATGTTAATGAGATGTTAATGATATGAATTTTGCACACGGTACTCGTCTTTCTTCTCAGCTGCGGCAACAAAATGGCGACGAAGGAGACTTTGTACTGTATCTGCCGGCGTTCTTACGAAGAGGAACAATTTATGATAGAATGCGATAAATGCAAAGATTGGTTCCACGGCAGGTATGCGTTTCATTCTTTCGACCGTATAATTTTTGACCCTCAAAACGAAGGATTTGAGGAACATTTTGTCCCCCATGTGGCATTGTTTACAATCGGCGATTGTTGATCAAATTCTTTCTTGTAAATCCAGACTTCGCCTCAAAATTATGCGGGTAAACTTCGGATACACGGTTTATATGACTTAAAGTATACTACATGATTGTTCTTCTCAACTTTGATTGCATTTTCTTATCCGATTTGTCTTGTTTTATGCTCTAAATGTGTTGTCGAAAAGTGAGCGAAAATACATCATTTTCTGTCTGGTTTTTAACCGAAATTCACACAAAGCGAGAGAGAGAAAAAAAAGTGAAAATGGTTCTATGCCAGATTACAGCACATATCAGAACGCTGTGTCGTGATACCTACAACCCAGAATGATGCTCACCGCTGTCGAATTAATAATTCTGTGCTAAACGATTACTGAATTAGAGTTTCAGGTCCTTAAATCACTCCATTTTCATGATTTTGACACTTTTTGTCCATTTTGTCAATTTTGGGTAAATCCTCACAACGGTTCAGTCAGCCACTAACTTAGTCCCTCTACGGTCTACCAGCTCATTTGTACTGTTAATTGTACCAATAGAGAGCAGCTTATAAAGCCAACTGGTATAATACTTCAACGAGGTTATTGAACTCATTGAGCCAAATCTGGTTCAATGGGGTATATATATAATGCATGCATAATAAATGAGATTATTTGCAGTTGCGTGGGAATCCATGAACACCAAGCGTCAGACATTGAAACGTATCACTGCCCAAACTGCCAGCCGGTCTACGGGCCTCTCGTCCGTGAGTTCCCATGAAGTGAAAATTAACTCGAATAAAAAAAACGCTGTTTTAGTGAAGAAGAGAAGAAACGTCCATCGTCATGACTACTCAGAAACTGACGACAGAGGAATCAAGGTAAATTCATTCATTTAAATTTTACGTTATATTTTTTTTTCTTTCTAAGCAGGCTGTGCAGACAGGAACAGCAATGTTTCTGCAGGAGCTTAAGAACCGAGCATTTGCACCGTAAGACTCCCTCTCTCCCCATTTCTCTCATGCTGTCTCTTCCTTTCCAGTGCTGACCACATCCCTATAGGGCGCTTGAAGGGGCATGAAGTATGCATTGAGTATTTGGAGGAGCAGGGCGGCTTCACCGTGCCCATCCTGGTCGACAGAACTGACGGCCTTGACCTTAAACTCCCCCCTCCGACCTTCTCGATCCAAGACGTTGAGAACCACGTCGGTGAGTGACCCTAAGAAGATCTCCGCAAACGAGTAATCGCGTTCCTCTCAAGGCTCCATGCGTGAAATTGACGTGATTGACGTAGCCAAACAAGAAGATTACAAGATGCTGATGCGGGAATGGACAGAGTACTACAACAGCCCAAACCGCAACAAGATATTCAACGTCATCAGCTTGGAATTCAGCAACACCAAGTGAGCGTTCTTCAGTGTTAAGCACGGCGTTGTTTCTACTGTGCTGTTCGTGAAGGTTGGCTGACCTTGTGGAGCCCCCGCGCATCGTCAAGGAGCTCAGTTGGGTGAGCAACTTCTGGCCGTCGGAGTCTCCCTCTGAAGAACCAATGTTCTGTCGGCCGGAGGTTCAACGCTACTGCTTGATGGGCGTGAAAGACAGCTTCACAGATTTCCATATTGACTTCGGAGGAACTTCAGTGTGGTACCATGTGCTCAGGGTAATTTATGTTAATTATATTTAAAGTTACAATATTTTATGTTAATTTTATCACATTATGCTAATTTTATGAAATTATCTGATTAATTCATGCAAATTATGCAAATTGAGCAGGGAGAGAAGGTCTTCTACATGATACGTCCCACTCCTGCCAATCTGACCCTGTATGAGCGCTGGCTGTCGTCGTCCAATCAGAGTGAGCTGTTCTTTGGCGATCAGGTTGACGTCTGCTACAAGTGCACGATCCGCCAGGGACAGACCGTCTTCATCCCCACCGGATGGATCCACGCTGTCCTCACTCCCATCGACTCTCTGGTCTTTGGCGGAAACTTCCTTCACAGCTTCAACATCGACCTGCAAATTCAGTGAGCTAATTTTTTTTTTTTTTTTTTTTTTTTTTTTTTTTTTCTTCTTTGTTTTTTCTTTCTTTCTTTCTGTTTTGTTTTTTGTTTATTATTTATTCTTCTTTTTGTTTGTTTCTTTTGCTCATTTAACCTCGGGAGTCTCCTGAGGCAACTAATGCTTATGTGGTCCGAGGAGGTAAGCAGAAGTTAAGTGCCAACGACACAAGTTTGGTCGCTGGCTTTGAATGTTCATTTCACAGCATACAAATCATTTCACAATATATGCTGTATTTATTCACAGATCTTTCATTTGCTTTATTACTAAATTATAATTGATTACTAATTTATAATTGATAAATTTGTTTGTGTTTGTAGATTGAGAATTTTGATGTTTGCCTTTTCAGAATTTACCAAATAGAGAAGCGATGCGAAACCTCTTCCAAATACCTCTTTCCTAATTATGAAACTCTGCACTGGTACGCAGCCAAGTACGTCTTGGATTTCCTGAAGGGTGAGCTCATTAAGTGGCATGAATATTCATGATTTGAATAACCCTTCATTTTCAGATTATAACGAAGATGGAAAGATAGCACCAGTGTATTTGATCAGCGGGGCTAAAGCACTTGTTACCTCGCTTAAATCATGGACGCACCGCAAAGATGTAAGTGCATTGATTATTTAACTAACCTAAAAAAAAAAATTAATCTATTAATAATTGAATGCTTTTTATGTTTATTTTTATGTGTGGTTTTTTTTTTTTTTTTTTTTTTTTATAATTTTTTTTTTTTCACATTTTGAAAAAGATAAAGCAAAATTCACTTCTAACTTATACTTAAGCATATGCGCATAAATTAACATTAATGAGGGATCTGAGATTCTGATTGGTCGTCTCATTCTTCACACAGCTCACCAACAAACATGTTGTGAGTGATATTTCAATTTGTTGTTTTCACAATAATTATTTTTTTATCTCATTAACATATTTCTGTGTGAAAAGGCGGCTCGATTTATTTCATGTAGAACCCTTTTTGAGTTATGAGCGGTCGATTTCACGCAGAAAAACAGCTATATATAACCCTTCTAGGAAGCTCAATATTTCTTCTTAAGATTCTTCAAAAATTCAAGATTTTTTGTTCTTTGAGTTGAATTATTTATCGTTTTCTAAAAATTGATTATCTTGGGAAATTTGTCTAAATTGATGAAATTATTAATTGCTAAAATATTGACAGCTCAATTGTAATATTGAGCTTCCGTTTTCTGTAGTCAAGATGCATGATTCAAATATTCATATATTGTCAGAATTTGAAATAATTTTTTCTCGGGTGTCGGTTTATGTATTGATTAATATTAATTATACTTCTGTTGTCTCTTAACTCATCTGTCGTATCTTCTCGTATCACAACTTGCTTTGTTTTTAAACTGATAATTTGTTTTTATTTATTTTTTATTATGTTCTAATACTGCATTGTGGCTTGCGTTTCACTTTCAAAATTCTAAAATAATTCCATAAATTGTTTCGAAAATTACATGAAACGTCTGCTCTGTTTGGTTTCGTTTTCTGCGTTTGTCTTTCTGTCGTAGCAAATCTCCCAATGAGGTGGCCATCTCTGCAATAGAATCTCCATTAATTTTGAGGGTTACAGCAAAATTTGAAAAAGTGCGATTCAATACACAGAGACACCCAGCTCATTGAAGTCACATTGATTTCTGCCGATTTCTGACCCAAATCCGCGGATAATCAACAGAGTCTATATTTAGTTCCCTGCATGACGTATTTCAATTAACAGCTAACTACTAATTAGCTCTTTTCATTTCACCGTTAATTAACTGATTCTGTTTTCCTCCCGTCAGCACGTCAAAAACAGTGTTCCTGAAACCATTCAATACGGAAGACTTTTGAAGGAACTGCAAAAAGAAATCAGGCGAATGACAGGGGTGAGTAGAAGCAGCGCCCTCAACCCAGAGGTCACTCTGTTTGACCCTGAGGTCACTCTGTTTGACCCAGAGGTCACTCTGTTTGACCCAGAGGTCACTCTGTTTGACCCAGAGGTCACTCTGTTTGACCTATGTTTAACCCAGAGGTCACTCTATTTGACCCAGAGGACCCAGAGGTCACTTTGTTTGACCCAACTTGCCTGGAAATGAAAGGAATTTAATTCTGGTAATGAGACGCGTTTCATTAATTTTTATTTTTATTTTTTTCCAGTCTCCAGTGAGAGCTGAGATTCCACAGAAAGCGAAGAAAAAAGAGAAGAACAAGAAAAAGGTCAAGAAAGGAGGAGGAGTAGGAGGAGGAGGTGGAGGAGGGAAAGAGGAGGCCGCTGAAAAGGTAGACGACAAACAACCCCCTCCGTTCCGAATCAAGATTCCTCGTAACACGCAACAACTGCACAAAACTGATGATGACCTTGATGATCTCAAGGTCACTCTCAAGGTCAAAGGTCTTCTGGGGTCACAGAGTTCACTGTCGCATGATGAGTGTTGTGATGATGATGAGGTACGGACGCTTGTGTTTTCATTCGTTCAGTTCATTAGAATATAATTTGCATATCATTAGAATATAATTTGCATATCATTAGAATATAATTTGCATATCATTTGTATTAGGAGTTTTAGAATAGGCATATGTTATGATTCGTGTTGTTTCTGCTGCATGCTGTTGTTGTTTCTCAGTGTTGTCATTGTCGTTGGTGCATGGTTGTTGTTCCCAGAAACAGACCTTTGAACCTCTAAGTGCAGCGCCAGGGGAAGAAAACATCATTTCTTAAACAATTTCCCGTGAAACGTTTTTTTTCTCCAGAAACGGAGGCTCAAGTTCAAAGTTGAAAAAGAGGAAAGCGTCGATGTTTCCGGTTCAATCTACGACTTCCGTGACTCGGACGAGGAGTTTAATCCGATGAAGAAAGAAAAGAAGGATCCGGAAGAGGAAGCGAAGCATCTCGGGGAAGAATCCGGGCTCAAATTGCGCGTCTCCCAAGGCCAGATCATCAACCACCTGAGCAACCGACGAGCACCTTCGGTCCGAGGGTCCTTTGACGTTCACGGGGCGGCCATTCCTGGTGTTCATTCTGGCTCAAGTGAAGACGAGGCCGAGCAGCAGGGTCTCGTGGTCGATGACCCCAAAGGCAACTCAACTCTCAAGCCGGGATCCCTGCGCATGAAACTCTCAAGTACGATGTTATTTAAAGGAGTTATACTGGTTATTTGTAACTTTTATGCAGTGGTTCGTAGTGAGGCTGAAGGAAAGAGTTCTGAGAAGTCGGGGAGCATCGCGGATATTTTAGAAGCCAGTGGTTACGGAGCGGATGATTTTAAGCTCGCTGATGGGTTTGTGTTTGTCCTTGGGTTTTATAGCGTTCTTTTTCATTTTTATTTTTCTGCAGCCAAGCATCTCCCAGCATGAGGGACGCTATCGGAGGTCTGCTCTCGATGAGCTGCCTCGGAGCGAATTCCTCCTCAAGTTCGCTGTCCGCTGCTGAGAGAGCAAAAGTGGCCCAGCAGAAAAACAGGAAAGTTTTATATTCCAAAGAAACGTGCGAGCGGATGCCCACCTGCTTCAAGGACGAGGAGTACGGTTCGTCTCTCTTCTCCTCTGCGTTTCTGCGTTTTAAACCTTCTGCTTTTCAGTTTATCCCACGTTGGATGTTTCCGACAACGAGGCAGACCACGTCTTCAAACCGCGCGGTCGCTTAAAGAAGGACGAAACATGGAACCCCAAAGCCAAACTGACGCCCAACTGCCCCAAGATGGAGCGGCCGGCCAGGGATAACGCTCGCAGGGAGTCCGTCGAGAGCGGGCTGGCGGCGGCTGCGGCTAAGTTAGCCGACAAACCTGTGAGAAACTCAGCTTTGGTGGTTGTGGTTTATCAAGTATTTTGACTTCAGAGACCGAAGAGGCAGTACATTCGGAAGAAACCGCGAGACGAGAGACGATCCAGCGTTGTGTCGGACGACGGTTCGCCTGATGGATCATCGCTGACTATTGACACAGGGGAAGGTCAGAGGTCGTTCTGTGTGCTCCTGATTGGTCAATATTTGACCTAGTTAACTGTATGGTGATTGGATGTTGGATTTATTTTGCAGGGACGTCCAAAAGACCTGGAGCTGCCCCTTCTAGTACATGTAAAAGTGAGTGGCATTTTCAATGCTCGCTTTTAATTCTTGATTTTTTTTATTTAATTATATTCCCCTCGTTTAAAACTGGGGAATTTTGGCTTTGTAATAATTTCAATATTTATACAAATAATTGAGCAAAATATGTTTTCTCTTTCAATTCATGTCAGTTGTTATCTCTGATTTCTTTATCAGGTAAGAAGCCAAGGAAAGGCATGGCCACCGCAAAGCAACGTTTGGGAAAAATCCTCAAAATTCACAAATTCACCTTTTGAAGTTCAAATGGCCACTTTTGAGTTGTGGCTGTGATGTTTTAAATCTCTTAAAAGGCAGCAGTTGAGTGTGAATGTGTACGTGATAAAGACTGTGCGTGTTTTTTGTTCGGTAGATTAATATTTCAATTCATTTGTTTCAATAAATCATGTTCTGTTCTGTAAATTCTTCTCTTATTTTGCTATTAAGCAGAAAATAAAATTGCTATTTTGAGAGGGGGGGGGGGTGATATTTTTGCCATATTTAAATTCGGCAGTTCTCACTTTAAAGTGATTTTCAAGAGATTGAACAATTCAAATTGGAAATCAATCAAGTTTTATTTTCATAACATTTTTTTTTTACATATTTTTTTTTTTTTTTTTCTCCATATTTTGATATGAAATGAGAGATTACAACGAAATAAATAAGACAAATAAAAAAAACTTGTGTTCCTGAAACCGAAAACATGGCTCCATTTGAGAAGAATTGTCTAAAACATTAAACCTTCTTCACTCGCATTAAACTACGTAAGAAAAAAAAAAGCAATTTCTGTTTACAAAAAAAAGGCAATTTCTGTTTAAAGGGGAAAAAAAAAGCATTTAAAGAAAAAAAAGATTAAAAAAAAAAGACAATTTCTGTTTTAAAAAAGAAAAAAGAAAAGAAAAATAGCATTTTCTTAGAGGAAACAGACATTAAGCGGGAAAATCACCCAAAAGGTCGAAAAGCCATGTGAAATGTCGGTGACCCCCCAACAACATGCAAAACTAAAATTAATGAATTTCCAAGAATAAAGAGAAAAAATATGAGAAACGGAGAATGACATTCAGTGAAGAGAAGAAACAAGCATCATGGACTACACGACAACTCAGTCAATTGTCCATGGCTCATGGACTATGTGTGGAGGAAATCTCGAACCAACGTCAGACGACGCTTCTCTGCAATATCCATCTGATTCTCCAAATCCTTTTTAAGAAAAATTAATTAATTAATTAATTAACCCAATCGCATATTCACACAAACCCCTCTATCAGTGATTTCCGCTCTTTCAACCTTCCACGACAAATTCTCTAATTCCGCCTCCAACTGAGCTTGTTGATTCTCAAACTGTAAACAAATAAACAAAAATAAACAAACCTCCAATAAAAAAAAACCCCAAACACAACATACCAGTTCTTTACGAGGTCCCTTTTCCAAGTAATACGCGTATGGATACGTGTATTGGAGAGTGTAACGGCACTGAGTATAAAAGAAAAAAATAACGAGAATAACGCACGAATTGAACGAACCTTCTTAAGGAGCTCAGCAGCGTTGAGTAAGTACTGCCAGTCGATCCATGTTCCGCTATTATTCATTACCTTCTCTTCAATTCGCTGCAGAATCTTCTTCAACGTCTCCTCCTCCAGTTTCAAACTCTTAGCGTGATTCTCCCACTGAGAAAAAAAAAGAAAAATGAATAAATTATGAAATGGACGCCAAAGTACAAGCGACCCTCTCAAAGTAGAAGAGGTATTTCTTGAGTGCCTCCCTGGCCTGTGCGTGGGCGGACTCATTTGCTATGTTCGGATTCTCTTTGTATCGACTGCATTCGTAATACTCAGAGCCATGAGTCTTCCAATCTGTGGAGAGGAGATAAGAGAGGAGATTAGAGAGGAGATTAGATAATAGATTAGAGAGGACATTAGAGAATAGATTAGAGAGAAGATTAGAGAATAGATTAGAGAGAAGATTAGAGAATATATTAGAGAGAAGATTAGAGTGGATTACAGAGTGGATTAGAGAGGAGATTACAGTGGATTATAGAGTAGATTAGAAGAGAGGAGATAGAGAGGTGCTTACCTCCAAGACACATCCAACAGAAATCATGCTTGCACTTGGTGCATTGCTGGAGAAAAAAAAAAAAAAAATTAGCAGAAGAAAAAAAATTAAGAGAGATAACGAACCACATGATTACAACCTCCGTTCTTCTCAATGCACACGTGACATTTAGGGCACTGAAAAACAAACAAACACAGCAATTAAAAAAAAAAAAAAACAATTAAAAATCTGTGAGAAATGACCCACATCCTTCGTGTGGGCGCTGATGTAATTCGCAGTTTCCGAATCATCCGCGCATTTCGTCAGCCATTTCTTGATGATGTCACAGTCGGTCGGAGCGTGATAATCGATTCCACATCGGAAGCTGAAAAGAAAAGAAAAGGATAAATTAATTAACCTAATTAAGCCTAATTAACACCAACCAGAAGGACGTGCGGCAGTGTTTGCAGATGACCCTCTTCTGTTCGACCGTGTCAGCTCTGACGATCACAGGACAATTAGGACCGGGACAGAAACGCAACTCTGGATGGCTCTGAAATAATTAATTAATTGCTCTGATTAATTAATTAATCAAGAAGAAAGAGGTCAATCATTCACCTTGACGTGGTCTCTGAAAGTGTATTTCTGGTACTTATCGCGAAGAGCAGGACTCGTGACCTTGCTGAGAACAAAATCCTCGGGGACGAGAGTCTCGCAGTCTTTGCCCATGCACTCCAGAGCTGAGCAGCGTTCAATTTCAGATATCCACGCATAAATTAGCACCGAGCACTCACTTGTAGAAATGCCGACCTTGATCTGCACCTGGAAATACATTTCCCAGCACTCCGAGCAGAACTGATGCCCGCAATTGAGGGTGGAGATGACGTCCGTGTGACACCGCTGCATGCAAACCGAACAGACGAAATTCCGACTGCACGGCACATCCTACAAAGATCACCAAGAGTAAACTCACGGCTCGCAAAAAAAAAAAAAAAAAAAAAAAGCTCACCGCCGTCCTACGCTTGGGGATGATGTGTGTCTTAACGAGGAGAGCGTTGGGGTCCTGATTGTGCTGCTCCACAATCGAAGCCACGTTCCAATCGTGAGCGTGCAACATGACCTTAGCTCTGGACGGCGTGACCTGAGAAGAAGCGAGTACATTACAAGTGCACACGCACCCAACAGCACGCACCCCAATGGCTTTGCACAGGGCTTCCACGTTCTCATTCAGCAGCCTCTCTACGTCTTCTACGCTCAGCAAATCATAAGAAAAGAACTCTGGGTCCTCCTCCTGGTTGTCGTCGCACTCTGTGTCGTCATTGTTTGCGTTATTGTAGTAATAATCGTAGACGTCTTCCATTTCATCATCACTGTTGTTGTCGTAATCAGATTCATCGTCCGACGCTTGGCTGCGCATCTCCTCAGACGACATATTAACAAAAAACCTGAAAATATCAGATTGATGGCATCGATATTCAAATCTACAATCGAACTAGAATGACATCCAGGTGGAGTTATAGATCACCGGAGCTTGGTTCATTTCAAAATCATTCTAGATCATTTCTATGAGGTTTTATCCATGCAATGTGACCAATTGTGAATCCATCTAGATTCTTGACACCTATGAACATAATTCAAGATCAATTGTAGCACAAAGGAAGCATAACATAAGAGAGTGGAATTCCTTACATTACAGAACCTTAAATTCAATTTGCAACCCACCCACTGAGCAAACACAGGCTCATAAGCAGCACACGTTGGTTTTTGAAGTTTATGGACGTAATTTTCAACCTTGTTGCTTGTTAACGATCAACCTTAATGCCTGATATAGACTTGAGTATTTTTGCCAATTTATGGGCCAAAATGCGGTCGATTGTTCGAGTCATTATTGCCTCATTCTCTGGTGTATTATGCTTATTTGTTACGATATCCTTGCGATTAAGTGTGTGTTACAAATATTAGACTTGCGTTTGAGCAAATTCATTGAATTGTTCCCCTGGAATTGCGAGAGCACCGATATAACTTTTTTTGTACCCTTGGGTTTAGAGTAGGGTGTTATGTGCTTTCCCCCTGAGCCCCCCTTATCCCCCTGAGTGGGATAAGAGACCACTCTTCTATCTCGTTAAATAGGCACTTTGAAGCCGCAGATGGCTAAGAAAAAAAATACAATAAAAGACAATATAAATGTCCTGTCCCCGAATCTATGCCTGAAAATTCAATTTTCACTTGTGTTGACGTTTAATTGTGACAAATACACTAATATCAATAATGATTAAACTCAGAGATGGTGAGGGCCCTCATAGGCCGCCACAACAGGGGTTGTAATCTGTGAATTAAAAGCGGCAACATCCGCCTTCATGCTGAAGACAAAACGTCCCAACGAGAGGAGGAGCGAGGACGATGGCAAATGAACGCTGCTTCTGTGGTGGCATTGAAACTTGAGGACGACAGACGGAACAGGGAGCATGAAAGGTCAGTCACCTTGTGTGACCTACTTCATCACCAAGTGACCTCAAACCATGGTTCAACATACAGTTGAATCTGACTCTTGTTGCCATGGTAACAGCAGTTTGTTACCATAGTAACAGCAGTATTAATCAATCAATGAGTGCTAACTCATGGAGCACGGCCAGTGCTTATGGCCAGGGCCCTAACATCACATGACCAATAGATTAGAATTCCCCCGCTTTATCACAAACCGAACGCAGAAATCTCAGCTTATGTAAACCTCTTATCCGATGATGTAATAGCTGATGACGAGCAAACAAATCTATTTATAGAAGCTGACAGCCACAACGAAATTTGCATATCTTAGTAAACAAGAAAGATTATTCAAGATTTGTATACCTTAATATCTTTCCAGGCTTTTATATCGTCTGCATTTATTTCACAATCACGCGGTACTACAGCGTAATTTCATGTTCGTCATTGTTTTCTGTAATGAATAAATGATTCAATTTTAACAAGTTTACAAACAAAAACATCAAATTTCTTCCAATTATTGTCTCATACTAATCACCCACTTTCATAATTTCTCCAGAATATTTCAGCTATCAAGTTAAACTAATTGAGGAGAATTGAGAGAAGCCTCACTTGAGACATGCTTGAATCATTGTCCTAAAAATAGACTATTTTTTACTTTTGAGGTGAATCATCAAATTGATCAAAAATGATCACCCTTGTTTTGTAGTGTCAGTGGATTTTTTTTTTTTTTTAAGCACGTTAAATATTTTAATCTAATTTTTAGATATGCTATTTTTAACCTTTAATTTTGCAACCATGGATTTTAGTTTTGCAACCATGGATTTTCCAGTCAATCAATTGTCGTCTTGTTGGTTAATATTATTGTACTGTTTTCAACTCATCTGTGTGGCATCACTGGAGATTGAATTATTCACAAATTAATGTCACCTTCATTTCTAAGTATTTCCTTTATACAGCTCATTTTAGCTATTCATCGGATATACAAAAAAATACTTTTGTGCGAAATGAAGCTATTGTTATTATTATATTCACAATGGCAATACCGTGAATACCAAAAGGCTGCAGAAATTAAAACTACCTCACCATTGATTTAATCAACTTACCAATATTTTGATCAAAGAATAAAAATTATAAACCGAAATTCACTCATTTAGTTTATCAAAAAAAAAAAAAAAAAAAAAAAAAAAGGAAAAATTAATAAAAAATACAATTGAACAGTAAAACGAATATCAGCTCAAGGGGATTTATATCGGAAACAGAGACTAAAAACACCGCATTCAATAACAATTCGATAAATACAATCACTGAGTAATGGATTCGCGGGGGAAACTTCCTTATAGAACTGCGAATATTAGTTTTCGATGCGACATTCGGATGTAAACAACAGAAGCAATTTCATCAATGGCTGTCGCTTGGAAAATCGCTTTTTTCAGGGAGAAATCAGAGCATTTTAATTCTCCACAAAGCACTCAATAAACGCTGTAAGGATAAATTGAGACCGTATAAATGTGACAGAAATCTATTTCTTCGAACTAGCAGTCAAATAACCAACCAAGGATGAGTTTAATCCTCAAAAAGAAATTTCAATGGATGCTGCGACAAAATTGCGACAGACATATTGGTCTGACGTCACGACGACTTTTCACCCGGATCCGAAGATAATATTTACACGTTGTCAGGATTATCGTCTAAGCCCCGCCTACACCAGATCGAGAAGGCTTTTTAGTTCGCACACACAGAGTACCGTAAAACACGCTTCTCGTGTGTGGCAAATTGGACATGCATTTTCTAATGAACAAACTCTTCCCATCAGTATAAAACCCGGTCATTTGTCACAACAAATTAATTAGTCTGTCGACGAATCTCTGTGAGACATCTCTGCAATAATGGCAACTAAACGAAAGATCACGCGTGTAACCCTGGAGACCAAGTTCCTGGCGATCAGCGAAGCTGAAACTGGAGGGAAGAAAAAGGCCATCGCCGATACGTTTGGAATCCCACCAAGCACCCTGTCAACTTGGATAAAAAATTCCGAGAAGATTCAAGCACATCATAGAGAGAGTGGAGGTGACAGGGAGCAAGCGAGGTTGTGTGAATACCTGGACGTGGAAGAGGCGTTGATGCTGTGGTTCAAGGCGGCAAGAACAAAGAATATCCCTCTCTCTGGGCCGATTTTGTATATTTTGTAATAAACAACGCCAAAAAAATCGTTTTAATTATGTTTTCATTTGCTAGCAGCTTTTAAGTGTTCAAGGGTAGGTCATAACGCTATCATAACGTAATTTGAGATCAATACGCTATCATAACGTCATCTCATAGATCAAAACGTTACCAAAATGTTGAGAATTTGAAAACCCCGATTCGTCGGAAACCCTCTTTGTCAAAGTGTTTTTGCTGGTCCCTTCAAATTCGAGTTAGAAGGGCTTTACTGTAATGACGGACAAGAGTTCAAAGATCCAGAATCTTCTGGTCCTTGATGACCGTTCCACGGCTGAACATCCGGTGTGAGCAGCGGATGACTCTTGAATAAAAAAGACGCAGGGTGTAGAAGGTCGAGATGAATAGGCTGCAATGGCAGTGGCAGCCGCAGTTTCAACAGATGGGCTCGGTTCATGCACCAATGCGTATCGTTGCAGGAGATCGATGTTTTACTTTCCGTGGTAACTCTGTAGAATCTAGGGTTTTCGAGTTGGGCTGATATAACTCCATGGCGTCTTTGATCATGAACATAAACAGAATCTACTGGCTTGAGAGCATTTAGAGGAATGGCAGCATGTCTTCTGTTGAAGTCTTTTGCATATTGGTTTCAATATGCTTCCTCTCTCTCTCAACTTCTCCCAATCTTTTTGTGGAGTAACCACACTCGGAAGAATTTTCTGTAGTTTTCATCCCATCAGGATTTGACTTGCAGTTGATCTGTAAGCCAATTGTCTATTGTAATGATCTGTATTCTTCTTCAGAATGTTCTTGGCAGTTTGAACAGCTCATTCTGCTTCACCACTTGCTTGCGGAAGCAGTGCAAATGACGTAACATGAGTGCAGCACCAAGTTTAAGCGGATGAAGCAAACTCTGGAGATGCAAACTGAGGGCTGTTCTCAGAGTTGACAACAGATGGTATGCCATGTGTGGCGAACATAGACTTCATGGTGTTGATGACGTTAGCTAAATGCGTCTGAAACAATAGGCATATCGTGCTTTACACTTGATGATACCCAAGTGTCCGGTGTGAATCTTGAAAAGCACTTCTAACTGCATCAAATGGGAATGACGATGCGGCTGTTGTACAACAGAGTGTCCTTGTAAACGGTTATATTCTGCATTTCCCAATAGAGACGGAGGAAAGGTTGCTGTGGCATGGCTGCTGGCCATTCATCCTGGCAATAGATCATCACTTGCTGACAAATGGAATCCTGTTTCTGTGCTTCAGATTAGCAAAATCCTCTTACTGGAAGATAGGAGATACGTCATCATCTTGGCTTGAAATGATTCAACCTCTTGAACCAGAGTTAAATTTTCTTCCGAGGGTTCAGCGACTGGTGCATAAGACAGCATGTCTGCAGTTTACTGATGTTCACCTTGAACATAGACCACTTCTGGGGAATACCTCATAAGTTTTGCTAAAGTCTGCTCAAGTCTGTTGATGAAAGCAGTGGATGATGGTTGGTCTCCACCACAAAGATTGACCCGAGGATTTACTCTGAGAACTTGTTGCAAGCCCAGGTTGCAGCTAAGGTTTCTTTCTCTATCACTGCATATCAAACCTCATGCTCAGACAATAATCTTGAAGCAAAGCAGACTGGTCTTCTGTTTCCGTGTTCATCTTCTTGCAACAGAACTACTCCGAGACCGTACTGACTTGCATTGGCGGCAACAATACTCTTCTTTCGGACATCGTAGTGCGCTAATACTTCTGATGTGCATTCTTCCCTTTCAGGAAAGAATCTTCTTGATTGTGACCCCAGAAACAAGACGTTGTCTTTTTCAGTAGCTGTCTTAATGGTTCAGGCAGAGATGCAAGGTAAGATAGGAACTTTGCCATCTGATTGACCATTCCAAAGAATCTTTGGAGTTCTGTGATATTTGACTAGGAGAGAAGCTTCGAATGATTTCTGTCTTTGTAGGATCCACTTCAACACCTCGGGCTGACACAATATGTCCAAAAAACTTGATCCTGTTCTTGAAAAACTCACACTTGTCATTGAGTGTGATCCCTGCTTCCTCCAGTTTTCTGTGAACACTTCTGAGGTGATGATTGTGCTCTACTCTGTTGACCCCGTGAATGAGGATTTCATCAATATGATAATTGTATTCCTCTTTCTCAACTAGGATTCTGTTCAATGTCTTCTGGAAAACTTCTGGAGCCGAACTGATTCCGAATGGAAGTCTGTTAAAACAGAACCAATCAAAGGGGGTGACGAATGTTGTCAGCATTCTAGATTCTTTGTTAAAAGGAATCTGTCAAAACCCTGAATTGGCATCCAGCTTAGAGAAAATTTGACTGTTGCGAAGTGTTGCTAGCCTTTCATCCGCGTTCTTTACACTTGACACATTTGCAAACAAAGAATAATGAGATAGAGGAAAGTGCTTAAAATGTGAGTTCACGACCTTCTATAGTCTGGGCTGTGTGATGCTCAAAGCCATTCGCATGTCTTTTTGATCCTCTAAACGATTTCTGGATTTGATTTTGACATGGACCTATGTGGAAAACCAGGTATTTCACTTATATGTTGAGGTGAAAGGCAGCAAGTATCCTCGAGCAATCTTGCTCTTTTTTTGATAAAGTTCAGATAATGAGCACCAGAAGGTAGCCAAATCCTCACATTTGAACTTTGCTTCGGATGTAGAGTCATTTTGCAACTCAAAGAAATAATCTTGAATGGCATTCTTCAAATCCTCCACGTAGTTTAGTGGTGAGAAAGAGTACCTCACAGAGGAGTAGAAGGACTCCTCTTCCTTCTCTTTGTCAGGAAAGTATCTGGAGAGCTCTTCCTCCAGCTCGATCAGATGGTTGCAAATATCATTTCTCATGATCTCTGACACTTCCCTGCTGCTATCATCAAGGACTTCAGCGAGATTACCAAAGATGGCTACTTGGACATTTGCTTCATTTTAGCTGTTGTACTATCCCCAATTCTTAGAGTGATGCCAATGCATGGCTTGATCAGGGCTTCAGCGATGGTGTGAGGCTTCTTCTGCAGTGTGAGGCGACTTCAAACAAATGTGCGTGAGTGGCATGTAAGAGTGTGAATTGCTGAGAAATGTTTTGAAAGATGAATGTCCAGAAAAGAATGAAATGCAAGTGGAGCAATATTCAGAATTTTTAGTTCAAAGATGAAGGGTGAACGGTCGAAAAAGCGAAGGCATGGGTGAGTCACATATGGGGCACACAAAACATAGTTCCGCATATTATATGCGGTTGGTATGTGGTACTGGTTTATATTTGGAAAGCTTGCAAGGGAGTCGGTTGCTATATAGCTTGAACATGAAGCTGGCGAGGGCAAAATTTTGGCTATGTCCTAATTATGTGATGTTGATGGTTGCATAGTCAGCGTCAGTGATGTGATGTGTTTGAGGAAATAATCCACATGGCTCTGCGTTGCAGGCTTTCTAATAGCCAGGTCTGTGTGGCTGTTAGGGCAGCCCAAGCAGGAGAGGCGTACTCGAGATGCGGCCTGACATACATTTTGTAAGAGTAAAGATAATCATCATTACCAACTATTTCCAGTCTACGTTTAACTTTCCATGAAAGCAGAAGTTTCTGTATATCCGGTTCGAAACTGTCGTCTGCTTCGAATGAAAGCGAAATAGCGAAAACAACATTTTAATTATTTCACCACAAACACCACGAATGTGAAGAATTAGTTTATTTGTACCCGAATGTTTTCCGTATTAGCTTCCTGCAATTGTGAGACGCGTGATTTTTCCGCGTGGCTGAGGTGGCGTGTTGACACGCGGTTACCGAAGCATTGGAGTTGGCGAAGTATTGAAAGCTGAAGTTGAGCACTCACTCACTGACTCAGCGCTGTCACTGCGCTGCCACTGTCACTGGGCTGCTTCTGTCACTGTGTGGTCACTGTCACTTCGACACTCGGTGAGTCGGAAAATTTCGGCTGAGTGACACCAGCTTAATCCACATCTAGATTCTTGGTAACTACTGGCTACTCACTAACTTACGGTGACTAACTCAGCCTAGGCTACTGTGTCAGTCAGTGCATGTGAGTGTGGTTATAGATAAGTTATAAATTGACGTTTTAAACATCGACAATTCTCACGATTCTCAAATTATTTCAGCTCAGAAGAAATTTTTGTTGCATTTCAGGAGTGAGAAGGGAAAGAAGATGTTTGGTTTTGCGTCCAAACTCCTCTCGTTTGTCCTCCCTGAGGCAGATGATTCGGAGGAAGACTTCTTGAGCAGACGTTCCGCACGTCTGCAATCCATCGCTTCCTCCCCAGCCGCTGTTAGCAGTGACGCCATTGAGCAGAAGGAGGTGCTTGGTCATGTGACGTTCGTGCAGGGGGGTCGTGGGTTAGTGGACGGAGAGATCCACTTCACGCAGGACGCCGTGGCTGGTGGCTCCATGCCTGGCCACGGCGATCGTGTGCGAGTTCAGGCGTCCAGACGAGGAGACGCAGGCGGGTGGAGAGCAACGTGCGTTGTGAAGGAAGAGCTCAGCGCAGAGGACTGGGACGCCCCCCCGGGGCCTCATGAAGAACCGACGACCGAAGCGAGGGTTTCTCTCATCAGCAGAGTGATGGGCGATCACTGCACTCTGGAAAACGGTCTCTCGTTCTCCGTTGATGCTGTTTCCTGTGAGCACTATGCTCCGTACCGACGAGATTGGGTCACTTACGACGTCATCATCGAGGATGACGATGTGAGCGTCGTGCAAAACGTGAAGCCGCAGTGCGTGAAAACCTTTGAGGGCAAAGTTCAAACGGCCAAAGCAGATCACGGCTACATCACAGGAGACGTCTACTTCCCTATGGAAGCGTGCGACAAAGGTTTTCAGCCTCAGAAAGGAGATCTCGTGGAGGGCTTAGCCCTGGAGAGCCAACAGGGGCAATGCACGTGGCGAGCGTTTCATTTGAAGGCGGTCCCCAAGAAACCCGGGATGCAGTGAGTTAAATATTCACAAACGGATTTTTTTCATCTGCTGTGTTTTGCAGTCACCAGATCGTGAGCCCCACTCAGTGTCAAGGTCTGGTTAACCTCCTCAAAGACAAGGAGGGCGTGGCGATATCATCGGACGTTGATTTTGGACAAGTGCTCCTGAATGACCATCGCAAATTGAACTTCACCATCAAGTGCGTATTATCTTAATCCAGTTGTGTGTTATTGTCATTTCTTTTATCTTTCAGGAATTCGTCTGATAAAGTCTTCAAGATGACACAGTGTTATTTCCCATCAAATGTCGACGCTCAGTTTGAGGTCAACTCTCATGACCTCTGCCCTTTGACCTTGCAACCAGGGAGCTCAGTGACAGTTGAAGTGAAATGCACAGCAAAGTACGCTCCATCGATCACATGATGCAATCATCGCAATCAATATATTTCAGATATCTCGGACACCACAGACAGCTGTTAATCTTTGATTTTGACGTCTTCAAGATAGCGCGACATGTGTGCGTCATGGCATACGACCCTGCTCACTCTTCCATCAACCCTTCCTCTTCGTTCAGGAGAGCGCCCAAGAAAGATCGCTTCTCGCAGGACGTCAGCTCTGAGTCGTGGCTCATTCCCGGCCAGAGACCCGTCAGGTTAGCACCCTACGGCAGAATTTCCCTACGGTTTTAATTTTTAATTATCTCAAGATGTCGACCGAATCTGCAACTTCCGTCGCGATTGAAGACCTACGCCATTCCTGATTCGCTGAGGAGAGCAGTGGCTGAAGGAGCAGCTGAGAGCACAACGCGCTCCTTACTGGCTCATCTTGCTCCCACGCTTCTTCAGGTTTGATCGTTGCCACTAGAGGGAGTTGCGATGACCTCAGTCTTTCCAGGAACTTTGTCTTGAGAATTACGCTTGCAAGTTCTCTGCTCTTTTGCATTTGGAGGAAATTCAAGAGGAGATAGACATCTGCCAATATGACATGGAACGCGTGAGGCTGCTCTCGGATATCATGCGCTATTTTCTCTCTTAACGGGATTACATCGCAGGTTGTTTTGAGGCCCTACAATGACTTCCTGTCGCTGGAAGTCCCAGGTCTGTCGGAGGGTCGTCCTTCTGTGCTTGTGGGTGATCGGGTGATCGTCAGTGACCCTGGCATGCTGTCCAGGAGTCCGCAGTACGAGGGATACGTGCATGAGGTACCGCTCCCTCATTAACTTCATTTAATTAATTTTTATTTCTTGAACTCAGGTCCTGAGGGAGGAAGTTTTACTGAAATTCCACTCGGAATTTCACGCGAATTACGCCAATGAACTGTACAACATTCGCTTTACATTCAACAGGTTTAATTCTCAATTTTGTCGTCTTAATTTTCAAATTTTCAATATTTCTGTTTGTATTCAGAACAATGCTGAGGCGCTGTCACCAGGCAGTGGAGTTTGCTGCTAAATTAGGAGAACAAGGTTTGTTTGGGGTTTGTTATTAATTAATTAAGGGTAAATTATTCTGCTGTTAATTAACCAAGGGTTAATTATTCTGTTAGTAATTAACCCTTCCTGTGCTATTTGCGACTATTGTCGCTATGCATTATGATCCTTCTGACTGCTAATCGCGACAATAGTCGTTTCCGAAGATATCCGAAGTTAGTCGGCACTTTCCGTTACTTTCTGTGACAAATATCGACCGTCCCCTATGCTAGGAGATGTGACCTACTTTAGGCTTCCGGTTTCAGCCATGTGGTCGTTTATTTTAAGCCTCAGCTTTGTTTTAAACCTGCCGACCTCTGTTTAGATGTCGGGGGATATAAATGACTGCAGATAGATTCTATTGCGCGCAATCGTGAGGGATACGGGACCTAAGATATTAAAGCACAAGAAGGGTTAATCAACGGTTAATTATTCTGTTATTAATTAAAGATAAATTATTCTGTTATTATTCAATTAAGGATCAATTAGTCTGTTATTAATTAACGGGAAATTATTCTGTTATGAATTAATAAAGGGTAAATTATGCTGGTGGTCAATTAATTAAGGAAAAATTATGTTGATGGTGAATTAATTAAGGGTAAATTATTCTGTTACTAATTAATGAAGATTCATTTCAGTGCTGTTTCCCTGCAGTCTTCAGCTGAAGCCTCCTCCTCGCACTGTGCCCAGTGGAGGTCCCTCTGTGGTCAGTCCATCGTCCACTCAGCAAGGTATCAGGAAGTGTCCCCTTGGGCGTAAGCAGAAGACCAAGACGGCAGCGGTCAAGCTGTTTAACGAGAAGCTGAATGACCGCCAGAGGGCAGCGGTCAATCGCATCCTCAAAGCACAGTGCAGACCCACGCCTTACATCCTCTTTGGGCCACCAGGTCAGAATTTGTTCAGAGTTTCTCAGATGTGACGGTATTTGCTGCAGGCACTGGGAAGACTGTGACACTGGTTGAAGCCATGTTGCAGGTGTTTGTGAAGATCCCCCACTGCAGGATTGTTGCCTGCGCTCCCTCCAACAGTGCAGCTGACCTCATTGTAAAACATCACACTCACAAAGCACTCAATGACCTTAATCTCTTTGTCAGGCTGAGCGCCTACACCAGAGCGGCCTTATCAGCACGGCTGATATGGCACGGCTGAACGCATATCAGCGCTCCATGGAGGCGGTGCCTCAGGCGGTGCTGCCGTATTGCATGAACGCCGATGACTTGCGATCTGTGGCTCAGAGACGCATTGTCGTCAGCACGTGTTCCTCCGCTGGCAACCTTTACGCTTTGGCCCTACGACCGGGTCACTTCACCCACGTGTTCATTGATGAGGTCAGTTGGTGCGCTCGCGTGCATATTTTTCTTAATTGTGAAGCACAGGCCGGACAAGCGACTGAACCAGAGTGTCTCATTCCAATCGGTCTTGTCGCCTGCCACACATCAGGACAAGTGAGTACCTCTACTCGCGTTATTTTTCTCGATTTTCATGCGCGTGACACCAGGTGGTGCTAGCGGGCGACCCTTTTCAACTTGGTCCTGTGCTTCAAAGCAACCACGCAAAGCATTTTGGTCTGTGCATGTCCTTCTTGGAACGCCTCATACAACGTCCACTCTACGATCGTGACGAAGTCAAGTTCAAAGGTCACGGTGCTTACGACCCTCTTCTGGTTAGTACCCCTCAAAGCGATCCCTCAACCGATCACAAATACGTCGCTCTCTTAAGGTGACGAAGTTAGTCGAGAACTATCGTTCGCACCCAGTGCTGCTTAGCCTGCCGTCTCAGATGTTTTATCACAGTGAGCTGAAGGCATCTTCTGACCCAGCCCTCGTTGAATGCTTCTGCGGGTGGTCCCTTCTCCCCTCTCCCCAATTCCCGCTCATCTTCCACGGTGTCAGGGTGAGCGTGATCGTGTGTGTGCGTGCCTCCTGTAACCTCTGTCGCGTAGGGCGTTGACCTGCGTGAGGGAAACAGTCCCTCTTGGTTCAATCCGATGGAGGCGTTGCAGGTTGTGCGCTACCTGCAGGCCGTCATGAGCAACACCCAGCATTTGATGTCCTGGGACGACGTTGGCGTGATCACTCCGTACAGGAAGCAGGTCGAGAAGATCCGGGTCCTCATTGATGGGCTGGGTATGGAAAAGGTCAAGGTTGGCTCAGTGGAGGAGTTCCAAGGTCAGGAGCGCAAGGTCATGATCATCTCAACGGTGAGTGAGATGAGATTAGAGTGCGCGTCCACTTGCGTTTCAATCCCAGGTGCGCTCCAATGAGCAATTGGTGGATGGCGATGTGAGGCATAACCTTGGTTTCCTTAGCAACCCGAAGCGCTTCAACGTCTCGGTCATGCGCGCTATGTCGCTTCTGATCATCATCGCCAATCCGCACGTGTTGGCTCAGGTTTGTGTGTGCGCTGAATGAGTTTGATGTTGACGCTCGTCTTTGGCAGGATGCCAATTGGTGCCAATTGCTGGAGTACTGCGTGCATAACGAGGCCTACACAGGCGCTGATCTCCCTCTTTTGACTCACTCATACAAAGACCTCGATTACGACGCTCCGTCAGTTGAGATGAATGCGTGTCAGGAGCAGATGCTGCAGGCTGATAGTTTGCTCTACGCATGCGTTGCAACCAAGGAGAAGGAGGAGGTTCTGGTGGAGGAGAAAGAGGAGGTGGTGGAGGAACAAGAGGAGGAGAAAGAGGAGGTGGTGGAGGAACAGGAGGAGGATGAGTTTATTGATGACATGAATACATCGTGTGAGGAAGAAGAAAAGGATGAAGGTGGGTTTGATTATTTCATAGTAGAACATACTGAACATACTGAACATGATAATTATACAAATGAAATTGTTGAAATGAACAATCAATCCGGGGATTACATGAGATTATTAGGGATGGGCTCGATATGATTGATATCGATATCGCTCGATACCTTTTACTGGCGAGCGATATCAATTTTTTTTTCTTGAACATCGTGAGCGAACGTTGGTTTTGATATTGATTTATTTTTTCTTAGTTTTATACTATATTGTATACTAACAAATTCAATAAATAGGTTAAATACACATCGCATATTGCGCTACATGCAACTTATTTCTTGGGCTAATCAGAGGGACAAAAGTGTTGATCTTTGACCCAATTCCTCATGGGAATTGTCTTGGAGCTTTCAGGCCAGCTGTTTTCTCTGAGACCAGGATTCACTCTTCGCGGAACTGAATGAAATGTTGTCTTACTTGGCTAACTCAGTTTCTATGGCGATCAATATCGCTCGATATTTTCAGGCAATATTGCGAATGACTGATGCCTTGTCGAGCCCAACCCTAGAGATTATGCATGAAATGAATCAATAAAACCCCTCTCATGCCGCACTCCTCTAAACACGCCCCTATTTGAAAGTCCTGACCTGCATTAACCCTTCTTGTGCTAATCGCGACTATTGTCGCGATGCGTTATGATTCTTCTGACTGCCAATCGCGACAATAGCCGTTTTCGAAGATACCCGAAGTTAGTCGGCACATTCCATTACTTTCCGTGACAAATATCGATCGTCGGCTATGCTCGGAGATGTGACCTACTTTAGGCTTCTGGTTCCAGCCATGTGGTCGTTTATTTTTAGCCTCAGCTTTTCTTTGAACCTGCCGACCTCTGTTTAAATGCCGGGGGATTTAAACGTCTGCAGATAGATTCTATTGCGCGCAATCGTTGCTATTTTAGCCTGATGTGGATATTATTTCATGAATGAAACATTGATTACATGTAGTACTACGCTGTTTTACTACACATTGCAGTTGACCATGGCTTCTGCAGACATTTCTCTAAATTCTTGTGATAATGTTTTATGAAATGCAACATATAGTTTCTCTTAGTTTTTTAGCTTTGACTATGGGTTCATCAGAAAATTCAGCATCTGTAGATGCATTTTGGTATAAAGAATATTAGTTTATGTTGAGAAATGGCTGAGATTTGATTTTTTCAAGATTGTAAATCCGAAGTTTTACAAATTCTGAAATGAATGTGGCAGACAGAGGGATACGGGGCCTAAGATATTAAAGCACAAGAAGGGTTAAAAACAGCCCAGGTGGTCGTTGACCTGCCTGGTTTCACTGTGGTCCTACCTCCTCTGTTTTTTCACTCATCCTATGTCATCTTTGACGCTCATACAGCGAGTTCATTGTTTGCACTCTAACCTTTGACCTTGGAGACTGGGCTTCTTCATACATGTGTTGTTACTCTGTACATTCTGCACTGGAGCAGGCGACTGCTGAGTACGCACTGCGTTTGTCCAAAGGACCACACGTTCTAGAATAAACTGATTTCATAAACATAAATCGCGGAGATTCTTCTCCTGTAGCAATGCCACTCTGAATCAATCCATCTCTAGAGCTGCACTCTTGCGGGCGCTTCACTGTATTGACTTAGTGAGCAGAGAAATGTGCATTATCTGGCTGTGTGTTTTGTTCTGCAGGGTCTTGCAGTCAAGCGTTGAATGGTGGAAGCACAAGGCGCTCTGCTCCTGTGCAAGTTGATGGCACAGACGCTTCTGCTGTTGTAGGGACAGCGGAGAAAATATTCAACGTGTCAGGAGCCAAACATTCTGATGTTTGTGTTGACTCACTTGATGGGAAAGTGAATACCGAGACCTACGATTTCGGTACAGTGACCTCTGGAGTGAATACAGTGACCTCTGAAGTGAATAATGAGATCTCTGAAGTCAATATTGAAGTGAATACTGAGACCTCCGAAGTCAATACTGAAGTGAATACTGAGACCTCTGAAGTCAATACTGAAGTGAATACTGAGACCTCCGAAGTCAATACTGAAGTGAATACTGAGACCTCTGAAGTCAATACTGAAGTGAATACTGAGACCTCCGAAGTCAATACTGAAGTGAATACTGAGACCTCCGAAGTCAATACTGAAGTGAATACTGAGACCTCCGAAGTCAATACTGAAGTGAATACTGAGACCTCCGAAGTCAATATTGAAGTGAATACTGAGACCTCCGAAGTCAATACTGAAGTGCATACTGAGACCTCTGAGTCAATACTGAATCTTTGATTCATTTCTGTGATGTAACAGTGGAGGAAGAAGATGGAGAAGAATCATTGAATGATGAAAATACGAGCATTTTAGAAGAAACATCTCTAAACATGGAACAAAGAGAAGAAGATAAAGCAGCAGATACCACAACATTCAGAAATCATTCTCAAAGTGCAGATTTGACTCCTCAAGCAAATAACTTCACAGAAAATGTTGTCAAGGAAAAAGGAATATCATCTGAAGGGGTTGCTTCGCCAGACATGGTACTACCTCTAGAAAAGAGAAATCCAGGGCTTACAGCAAAAACGACAGAGTTCTCTGCTACAAATCGCCTCAGTGGATCTGTGGCTATGGCAAGAATTGCTGACACGGCAAATCATTTGTCAGCTGGACAGCTAAGGAGTGAAATGAAGTTCTACGATTCAGCATCTCAACGAAATCCTGTTCGACTTAAAGATGAGCGCACAGTAGAAAACTCAGCATTGCAAAAGAAGATTGTGAAGCAAATTGAGGTTTGGTTTTTGTGCCTCATTATTGGGTTCATTCTGACTTCTTATTTTCTTCAGTATTATTTCGGGAATTTCAATCTTTTGCAAGATGAATTTCTAATAAATAAGATGGACTCAGAGAACTGTATCCTTTTGGTTAAGATTAAATGCATTAGTTGAATGAGGTTATTTTGACCTTGACTTTTGACCTTAGGGGTTGAGCTTTCTGTTCTGACGACCTTCAAGAAGCTGCAAAAGCTCAGTTCTGATTTCAAGGTCATTGTTGAAGCTGTGGAGAAATCTTGCTCACAGTTGATTGAGGTCGGTGATGTTCTGTTGTTGATTAAACATTAAATTGTTGTTCAATGTCGCTCAGTGCCATGAAGACGGACAGAAGATTCGACGGAATCCCAGAATTCCCTGGAGAAGGGATCACACTCTATGGAAACGCGATCTGAGGGAGCGCTCCCTAGTTATGGTGAGCGGGGAAGAGTAATTATCATATGATTAATTATGAATTATGAATTCCCTGCCAGATGAACGTCCCCTACAGAGAGACCTTTGAGACGCTACAATCGTACTTTGAGCAATTTGGACCGGTGGAACACGTGGAGCGTCATATTCCAAAGAACCCCCACAAGGTACGAATCCCTCTCGCTTGCTCATATCACTCAGTTCCACGCAGGGCGGCTATCGCAAGGAGAACGTTGACCTTGTGGTGTTCATGAGCGAAGAAGACGCCCGCAAGGTCTCACGGATCCGACCTTTGTTGTTCGGAAACAAGAAGCTGTTTTGCCATCACAGGTACGAGGGTTCGTCTCCCACCTGGGAATGCTATGTGTTCATCCTTGTAGGGTTCCACTCGTGGATGAGTGCGTGGAGTTCATGTACGCTAAGCGCATTCTGCGATTGAAGCCTCCTGCACTGAAGCCTGTTGGCAATCGCTTGGTGCAGAGGTACGGCCAACAAGTGCAGAACAACCAAGACAGTGTTCAAGAGTACTTGACTCTGGCCGGGACCACAAGGAGCAGGAAGGAAGGCGCTGGGGTGAAGCCACGGGAAGAGAAGGAAGGGCAAGTTGAGTTGACGGAAAGCAAATGGGGAAGGGTTGAAGCAACCGAAGATTACAGAAGAAGCGAGGCTAAGAGGGAAGTTAGCGGGATTCCTGTTGATGGAAGAACTGCAAACGACAAACATTTCAAGTTTATTCCGGAGTCTAATTCCCAGGAAGAAGCTACGATTGACCTGGAAAGAGCGGCTACGTCAACGTATTATGCAAATCAGGTGTCATATGCAAATCAGGTGTCATATGCAAATCAGGTGTCATATGCAGTGCAATTTTCTCCTGGTTCATCAGAGATTGAACAGCGAGATAGTGATGTACTCATTGAATCTGATGATGATGATGATGATGATGATTTGGACTGGTCTTGATATCTCTTCATTTGCTGCATTTTGGGTTTTTATTAAATTTCATTTTTATTCACAATTGTGTTTTTCTGAATATTTGAAAAGTATTCACTCCTTATTCTATATTTAATTATTGCGGTTCTAACTGAGGTCTGAGTTAATTAGTATAAAATGTGCTGTCAATTGTATCTGAATGAGTTTTGAAAGGTCAGAGATTATGATTGGATTTTCAGTTGAATCCCGACAAAGGCTGGCCCGGGGCGGTCGGGGTGGAACCCCGGTAAAGACATTTATTCTGTGGTAGAGACGGCTTGCTCCCTGGTAAAAAATAATCGTCAAAAAAAAAAAAAAAAAAAAGAAAGAAAGAAAGAAAAAAGAAGAAGAAAGAAAGAGAAAAAACATAAAAAACAACACAGAAATATTATTAAAGGAAGGGAGAACTGGTTAAAAATGGACTTTGAGTCGATATTTGATGCACCAAAAATGATTTCTATGCCTGGCCCACACAAGGAATATCATCGCTAACGATTTCGCGGGAGATATATTGCTAACTAGGCGTGACGTCAGGAGCTGTGATGAAACACCGAGTTGCCCATCTTTTACAATGGGCCTCGTCATATCAGCGTGTCCCGCGACTAAACCTCTGGATATTTTTTTATTTTCTTTTCGGAAATAGATAGAATAATCTTTTTGCCACCAGTCAGTTTTCTAATTTTAACAAGCGATTTTCTAGGACACCTATCATGGTTTTACATCCTGAAACAGTAAAAAGGTCAGCCAGAATGCACCACGCATGCGTAATACTGAGGCTTTCGTTTCGTAAACAACAAAGATATGTCCTTTTATGGCGAAGATCGTCTGCTCTGATTGGCTGAAATCGATAGCTTCACGAGGGGAACGGGACCAATCACGGCAAGCCATCAGCTGACGTTTGCCTCCTATACTTCGCAATGGAATCCATTTTCCCATAGGCGCAATGCTAACCCCGATATTCGGAATGCAGTATTTCCTTACGCTTGCATCAAGGCATGGTGTTTTTGGCACGGAATGCTATCAATTGGTGCTATGAGTCAATAGAACATCACTTAAAATTCACTTCCCCATCCCTTTAAGAATTCACGAATTTATTACACTTTTGATATCGACATTTAGTTTCAGCATTGAGTAAAGGAAAGCAATCTGGAATACAATAATATCCATCATCTAAGCATATAAACATGATTTCATATTATGTAATTGATATATTACGCTTTATATGTGATAGTACATAAATGGTATTCTTGACATCACTCTTCTGAAATTAAAATCTTATTTATTGAAATAACAGTTTATTGTTCCTACAGTTATTATAATAAGTTTACATACATGATTAGGTGAACCCACTAGATGATCATATGATACCATACATTATAATATCGTATATTCAGTTATTTCTGGCTAACTGAATACACGTACTTAGTTTATCATATAGGGGGCCTACTGTTTGATTGGGCAGCTCTGTATAGTCACAGCCCAGCTGCAACATGCAGTCGGATATTCTCTCTCCGATATCAGCCGATATTAATTTATAGTTTTTAAAATGTATTTCCTTGAATCTTTATAAACCTCGATCGAAATGAATTTGTTTAAATCATTATATACTCTGGATTAACTACCGGTAAAATGTTGGTCTGATGCTGATTGTGGTACTTGCAATGTCCGTGTAATATCCTGTATTGGACGGATAAGTCGGATCATAATAATAATTATGCCCCCAAGTCGGCTGATCAGCGTTTGGATTGATGCGGCTTTGAAGGTGAGCTTCGCAATTGTCATCATAGAACCACCAACTATTCTGCGATGAAACGCAAGGATGTTCATCGTCGATCCCTGGCCCTTTTGACATGAATGCACGGTTTGTTAGGAACCAGTAGTTATATTCAGAACTAGTCTCTTGATACGCTGCATTTTCCCCAGCTACTCTGAAATTAGTAGCTTCCCAGGCTAAACGTTTACCACTAATAGTCCAGAATTCAATAGCGATCTTATAGTTGGTGTACGGATCTGATGTAATTTGGTGCATTTTCTCCAAACCCAACCAGAACTCTCCTTTCAGATCCCCGAAGCCATCTTTGTAGTCCTGATAAGGTCGGTTGAATGAAAGATCAAAAGGGAAAGTTCGCCGCTGAAGAACGATCCATCTTGATAATGTACAACGTATGCTGAAAGGTGTGCCAAAGTACTCGGAGGTAAAACTTGTGTAGTTGGCTAGAAAGGAAATAAAAGATCCGCGAATTTCAGAATAAAATATACAAGCAATTAGTATTCTAGATATACTTACTGCTGTATTGTACTTGCATGGATCGCGCATCGGACTTGAAGGGGATAATCTTGACCACTTCCGGTCTAACAGCAAGAGGGCATCCTGTAAAACATGCGGATACAGCAAATTTAGTCTAAAATTGGCATAAATCCTTAAATTTAATGTTAGTAATACGTGTACGTGGTGTTTTTATCATTTTTGTTTCCCTGCGTGCATTTATTACACTGTATGTACATTATTTCCGCTATGTATGATAATAATATCATATAATAACTGACACATGACCCACCACTCACTATAGATAATCCATAATCCACCCACATCCACTAGTTAATCTCAAATATCACTGAACTCACCATGCATGACGTAGATGAATTTGCTGTCGTAGTTTTTATCGTTGATAGGATTGACGATTGTGGAAATAGCAGTGCCTCCACCGCCGTTGTCCCTTAGCGATTGTAGTTCACTCCTCAATCGATCTACTTCGCTGTTTAGCTGACTCACTTCATCCTTCAGACCTCTTATCTCATGATCATCAGCCGCGTTGCTGGACGTCGTCTGCAGATCTTGGACGTGATTCTCCAACTGACTCAGTCTGCTCTGCAGAGCTTCATTGTCGTCAGTCACCGATCCTCGGCATTCGGCGTCGACAATCCTGGGGACGACGAAGCTGTAGGTGCAAGTCTCCTGCACCAACTGCGTCCGCTGGCAATTCACGTTGACGACCAGCAACGTCACGAGAACGCTCTGAAGGAACCTCATCTCTGCTTGAAGGACTGCTCGCGACTGCAGGAATTTCCTCTGGTGGGTTGGTTTAATGCAGCTCGACGGAATATTCAAATCACTTCCTGAGTGAGGGTGTTGCATTGCGACATCACCCTCCATGCGTGGCTAAACACTTCTCAACAGATTACACTGTAGTTACTAAACAATAGAATGTGGACATCATATTTACATGTTTCTTTGATCCCTATATATACCTTTGATCTGGTTAAAAAAACTGACTACTCTGTCGGGTACATGTAGTAGAATCTTGAATTGTCTGCTTAACAATGTTTGACTGTGATGAGACTGCTTTTGTGCACGCATCGGCAAGTATCATGGAACGTTCATCCCCTACCTTAGGCACTGGTTGCACTATTCACGTGAAAATTTCTTGACAGGACCCCTCCAATTTCCACAACGACATGCAGGCCTACTGCCTTAAACAGCAGCCCTTTCAGCAGACTGTTTGAGCTGGCATGGCATGGCATGGCATGGCATGGCTGATGTGACATTTAGAAAAGTCAAACATATGTTATATGCATTTCGGTTTTAAACGAAAAGGCTTGACCATCCAGTATACATGTTCTCTTCTCGAGATTGCCTAATATTATTACAATGTACAGTGCGGCACGCTGTTATGGTGCATTTTGGTGGATGCTAGTCTCGTATAGTCAGATAATGTGTACATGACACTCTTTCGCCACTCACTCCAACGATAATAAATTTCTAGAAAAAAACCAACATTATTAAGCAGTTCTGCATCTCACCGTACACACTGGTATACTGTCCAATTGCACGGTGGAATGTTGTCTTCAGTGCTCTTCACAATTCATGCAGAAAGGCTGCTGTTATACATCTTGCTGTCATTCTTCGGAGATAGTGAAGTTCCAAATAAATTTTCGACGGATTAAATAAATGTTGTGTTTGTTCGTTCGTTATCTAAAGCGCTCAAATATAGTATTCTCAGTCGAATCAGAATTTTACTGAATTTTATTTTGTTGTGAACTTTTGGAACCTTAAGCAATCGCTAAGAGCACTGCACAGCCCATTTCAATTCAAATCACCTTATCTCTTGCGATGTGTTTTTGTGTGTGTGTTATATATGGTCTATTTGAATACCGAATAATTGTTCGGCATTAATACGATGTTGCATGGAATATTAACTAATTAAATCATGCGTCATAACATAATTTATAGTTCTTTTGAGTATACAATTCACGACTGTCCGCACCAGGAAAATACCAATAAAAATTAACTGTTTTCATTTAGAAGCAAACATGTGACATATGACTTACACGTGACGGTCTGAATCGAGTGAACAAAGTTTCATTGTGGGGGTAGTGCATGTAAAACGAAATCCTCCAACCGATGAAGAATTATTAGCACAGGAATAAACAACACACGAAGCGTGAACATTGTAATGTTGGTTTAATTACACGGAAGTACTTTCAAAATTCTGTTTTTCCAGTTCAGAAAAAATCCACAACGGAGATTTCCTTCAGCTGTTAGTTAGAATAATTATTATTTCAACTAAAATGCACATCACGTTATGAAGTTACTGCTTCGTAAGCCGGAACAAGAAGAACTTTTCTCTAACAAAAACCACCAGGGGTCGCACGTACGGCTTGGTACGTTATGATTACACAATTGATGGGGCAAGGAACATCCTTTCTTCTTTAACAAAACATGATTAATTAAAGTTAAAAAAAAAGTCATAGATCCAATTTCCTTGGACGCCTGACCGTGCGGCCAGAACTTGTCGTTCGCGGAGTGTCTTCCGAGGGGACGTCAGGGTCTTAAGGGATGACATCCGGTTGGACAATTGGTTGCACGTTAGTGCTGTCTCCCGACCGGGGAACGGGGAATGGTTGAGTGTGCACACGAGTGCTGTCTCCCGGGTTTGGTCTCAAGCGCAAGTGCGCTCGGTTTCGCTTCAGGTCCTTTCCTGTTGCGGTGCGTACCAGGTACGTTCTCTGTCCCAGGTACTTCTTCACTGTGGTTGAGAGCTGTATGAGATTTCTGAGCATCAATGTTTTCTTTATCCATCATATGATTGTCACTGGGCTTCAACAGGGATCTCTTGGTTGGGATGTCTGTCCGTGTTCTTCTTCCAAAAAGACGTTGGGCAGAACTTAAGGTGAGTCCTTCTGTTGGAGTATTTCTCAAGTGCAGGAGTCCTAGATAGGGGTCATTCTGTGATGCAGCCGATTTCTTCATCAAGTTGTAATATTTGGGTCCGGTCCACCAATGTAATATTTATGCTGAATATCACACTGACTATAATTCGTCAATATAATATTTACTCGAATCGTCGCCTTTCTGGAGTCTGTACTGACCGGTACACTTCTAAATATTGTCCGAATCTAATTAAATTCGCAAATTTTATTTTTACCTTTGAACCAAAAGATTTCCCTAAAACAGAGAACACTGAAGAAGAAATAACTTTATACCTTCTAAGGTTTTATTTACTGGGTTTCAAACCTTAGATATTTAATTTATACAATTACCAAATGCGCTTTACCATAAATTTAACTAACCTAGCACAATAATTAGCACTACCTAGAAGTTGGGAATTGAAGAAATATGAAACGTTGAATATTACTGAATTTAGAGTGCACCCGATAGCCCCGGTCAACACAATACCTCTCTCCCACTCTTGATGCCTCGTCGCTGCCTCGTCCTTCCGCGTCGTTCCTTGAGTGGATGTCCTGTCCTTTTCGTCTTGAACCTCCCGAGAGATAACTTGTCCGTCCTAGCCTTCTGGGTGACTTCCTGTCCGTTGGTCTTGGACTTCTTGAGCGCAAAATGCCAAAATTGCAACTGAACTTCTTCCCTCTCTCCCGGGTTTAAATCTTCCTTTGCGCGTGGTCGCCGTCACGTAGGCTGTTTATTCCACTTGAAAATCCCGCGCGTGTCTGACATTAATCTCGAGTGGAAGAGAGCGGTCTTTTGGTGCATTTATATTTGAATCCCCAACTCTAACGGTCAAAACTATCTATTCACTATCCTATACAATATGAATTTGAATGCATGCATAATAATGATTATGATACCTGAAAATATATAGAAATGTTATACATGGTTATACACGCTTCTCACTCGTCGTGGGGTCCTCATCCTTTACAAAGTGTTTCGCTTTCTTCACCGCCGCCTCTGCTGCTCCATTTCCTTGGCTGTAACCAGGAACTGACGTGCGATGCTTGAAATTCCATTTCGTTGCGAACTCTGCAAATTTGGTGGAAGCAAATTGGGGTCCATTGTCGGTTGTCAACTGGACGGGTATTCGTGTCGAGCGAATTGAGCCTTGAGCTTCGTGATAACGTGTTCACTTGTCGTGCTCTCCAGGTAATCCACTTCAAAGAACTTGCTATAGTGGTCCACCGTGATGAGGTATATTCGACTGTTGATTTCGAACAGATCTGCTCCGGGTGCAGACCAAGGGCTTTCTGGTGTCTCTGACATGATCAGTGGTTCCTTTGCTTGTTTCGAAGCATAGGCGGCACAAATGGTGCATGCTTCCACATATTGCCGGATATCAGCAGACATTCCAGGCCAGAAGATCAAATCTCTTGCCCTACGAAGACAGGAGTTTATGCCAAGATGGCCAGCATGGACCTTCTTTTTCATCTCAGCATGTAAAGATTAGGGAATGAGAACTCTTTCTCCTCTGAAGATCAACCCATCCTGTGCTCTCAGTTCATCTCTGTAGCTGAAGTATGGCTGGAGTCCATCAGGAATTTCATTCTTGGTGTCAGGCCATCCTCTCATAAGGACTTGGATTAGAAGTTGGAGTGAAGAATCCTTCGCCGTGGCTTAATTCCTTTATGCTGGCAATTCTGTCTTTATTGAGGGGAAAGTGCTCAATCATGCTCACTTTCTGTTCTGAGTTCTCCACGGGCTCAGACGAGTAAGCTCGTGAGAGGAGGTCGGCTATTGGCACTTCTGAGCCAGGTTTCCATGTCACCGTTGTGTCGTAGTTGAGGATACGAAGAAGTAAATTCTGGAGACGCCGTGGTGCCCTGTGCAGGGGTTTCTTCACTATCGACTCTAGAGGACGGTGATCGTTCTCAATGGTGACTTGCCTCCCATATGTGTATTGGTGAAACCTTTCTAAGAAATATGCGATTGAGAGAGCTTCCTTCTCGATTTGCGCATATCTTTGTTCTGCTTTGGTCATGGCCCGACTTGCATACGCGACTGGCTTCCCTTCTTGGAGCAGGACTGCTCCGAGGCCAGACTGTGAAGCATCCGTTTGAAGCGTAAGGTGTTTGCTTGTGTCATAATAAGTCAAGACTGGTGAGGAAGTCAGTAGACGTTTAATTTCTTCGAATGCCTTTTCCTGATCCGACGTCCACTTCCAAGGGTTGTCTTTCACCATAAGGTCTCGTATGGGTTTCATGACGGAGGAAAGGTTGGGAATGAACCTTGCAAGGTATCCAACTGTGCCTTGCAGTCTCTGGACTTCGATGGCTGAGGTGGGAGGTATCCAACGGTGCCTTGCAGTCTCTGGACTTCGATGGCTGAGGTGGGAGGTGTCATCTTCAAGATTGCCTCAACTTTTGATGAGTCCACAATCAATCCTTCTGTTGTGAGCTTGTGTCTCATGAATTGTATCGACCTCGCTCTCAACAAGCATTTGCTCTTGTTCAATCTTATTCCGAGTTCTTTGCATCTTTGAAGAACACTCTTCAGATTTGCTTCGTGGTCTTGCAATGCTTCTTCTTGAGTATTTCCTTTTCCAAACACAACAATGTCGTCGGCCACGCAGATGACGCCTGGTAATCCGTCTAACGCTGAGATTAATTTCTTCTGGAAGATTTCTGAGCTCACGTTCAGCCCGAAAGGGAGTCTCTTCCAACGAAAGCGACCGAAGGGTGTAATCATTGTTGTCAGCCTGCTGCTTTCCTCATCCAGGGTGCAGTGGAAATAGCCTGAGGCAAGATCCAGCTTTGAGAAAACTTTTGCATTTGTTAGATTCGGCAGCGCATCCTCGAGTACTGGGAGTTCGTACCGCTCTCTCTGTAACGTTTTATTGAGAGGTCTCGGGTCTATGCAAAGTCATATCTTCCCGTTGCTTTTCTTCTGAGTTGACATAGCGCTGCACCAGTCAGACGGTTCATCAACTGGAGTGAGAATGTCTTTTTTGACGAGGTTCTCGAGTTCTGCTTTCACCTCGGCTCTCAGGGCGAAAGGAACTTTCCTGGATGTTGAATTGACTGGCGGGACATGTTCTTCCAGGTGGAGCTTGACTATTCCTGGTAGATCGCCAGGTGAGTTTTCATCAAACACATCTTCGAAGAAAGGCAAATTTGCTGTGTTAAGGCTGTAGATTCTTTCCAAGTTTTCTTCGTTGACTGTGATGAGATTCATTTGTTGAGCAGCTTGTAGGCCTATGATGGGAATCGAGTCTTGATTCGTCACAAGAAATGGAAGTGAGTATTTCTTCCGGGTTTTTGGATTTTCTAGAGTTTTTCTGCTTCTGCCAGTAATTGGTATCTTTTTGCCGCAGTATGAAGTTATACGAGTGTTCGTCTCGGCAACAGTCTCTTCTTCGATCAGCGCCGCGGGAATTACATTTACTGATGCTCCCGTATCAATTTGGAAATTGATTGCTCTTTTCTTTCCTCTTATGTGTATAAGCATCTGGCATTTTAAGTATTTGGCTCTCTTTGCCGTGATTGCATTAATCCACTCTGTAGATGAGTTCCATTGTTCTTTTCCTTGCATTGAGTAGACTTTCTTTTTGGGGTGCTTTTTGTCATTGTTGCACTTGACAGCAAAATGATTTAGCTTTTTACATTTTGCGCATTCTTTTCCCCAAACAGGACATGCTTCTTTTTTCTTCTCGTGAGACCGCCCACAGAATTTGCATTCACGCAAGAGTGGGGTCTGACCAGAGCCAGAGAACGTTTTCTGCTTCGGTCTTGTTGTCTGTTTCTTGCCCTGCATTGCATGCACTGATGCTTCTTCTTGCATAGAGGTTAGTTGTCGTTCTGCTAACTCGCTGGTTTGCAGCATAGTGATGGCTTTCTCGAGTGACAGGTCATGCTCTCTGAACATCTTGTTCCTTGTTTGATGATCTGAGCATCCTAAAATGAGTCTGTCTCTGATGAGTTCCTCAACGAGTGTTTCAAATTTGCAAGTTTGTGCCAAAGTTCTGAGACGAGACACTTATGAAACGACGGTCTCAGATTTTTGAGCACATGTGTTGAATTGAAATCGTTCATAAACAACATTCAACTTGGGCTTGTAATGCTTTTCTAGGGCATCTAGAATTTTCTTCACGTCCTTCCTTTCCTATGCGGAAAGATCTGAGTGTTTTATCTGTGCGCGGACTTCCTTGCCTGCGATGGCTTTAAATGTAGCGACTTGGACATCTTTTGGCTTCTTGTTCAGCTCACTGGCTACTTGATATATTTCGAACTGCTCACGAAATGCATCCCAATCCATGCCGGGGTGAACAGGGATGGAGTTACTCGCCATAATGTCAATAGTGTCGGGAATTTATCGCTCAAATTGGGCTCGAAGTGAAGGTAAACATAGACTACTTATTTCATCTCACCGCTGCCGCCATGTTTCGTAAGCCGGAACAAGAAGAACTTTTCTCTAACAAAAACCACCAGGGGTCGCACGTACGGCTTGGTACGTTATGATTACACAAATGATGGGGCACGGAACAGTTACTACGCGTTACTACGCGTAGTAACTTCATTTCGTAGTAGTTACTAAGTTTGTTATGATGAAAGCGCGGGCCGCAAGTTCGTGCAGCACTATAATTCCTAATTCTACATTATGTAGAATTATTCAAAAACGATCCTTCAAAAGGATATTGAACAACACTCCACAGAAGAGCTAGTGCTGCACGAACTTACGACCACTCACCAGCAGATTTTATCCCTTATATTATAAAGGATAAAAATCTGTTGCTGCCCAATAATACCACATGACTGGTATCAATGGAAACTGAAAGAAGACCTTTGTTCATTTTTCCTTTTAAGATCGATCGGGCTGTACTGACGAGAGATCATTCTTGAAATATTTGGTCAGCTCTGAATGATATTTAAGATGAATGAGAATACGAATTTTCTGCTCAGGCAGAATAGCTTGACGAGATGAGGGTGAGATTTCTTTTATGCCGAAAGATCTGCTCACTTAACTGCTCCCATTGTTAACAATAGGAGAGTTACATTTGTGACGTAATTTGTGACTGGAATCGAACGCGAGAAGAATGTGAGATTTTAAACCTCTGAAATTCAGAAGGAGTTGTTCTGACAGAGTGGAAACTGGCTGCTGTTGTTCCCGTTTACAAGAATAAAGACGAACGCACAGACACCAATCAATACAGACCCATCTCCCTGAGATCTTGTGTCAGGAAAGTAATGGAAAAATTTATTAATGATGCCCTCCTCCAGCACCTGATAGGTAACGAATTCATCGTTGAGAACCAGTTCGGCGTTCTTCGCCATCACTCCACAAAGGACCAAATTGCTCTGCTTCTGCACGAGCTCCCAGAGCAGCGACCACAACCAAGAAATCTGTAACCATGGTAACTGCCTGCTTCTTAGATCTCTCGGCCGCATTCGATTCCGTGCCACACCCAGCAATCCTACAAAAAATTGCCTGCCTATGGCGTGCGTGGACGACTATTCCGCTGGATTGAATCTTACCTTAGCTGCCGCACCCAGGATGTTCTTGTTCGATGTGGCGTTCGTCTTAATAGTATTGGAAAAATGACTGCTTTAAGACTGTACATTTAATAGTAGAGGTCATGCCGCGGATCGTATATTGAATGGCGTATATTGAAAGACTTACAGACTTTTGTGATATATTCTATATGATATATATGAACTTGCTCACAATGAAGATGTCCTCGTTACTGGCATCTCTGGGATGGAGGCTACACAACTGCAGATGGGACGACCCTTTGGTGGATGTGCTCTGATTTATAAACGCAACTGGAATTGCTCCGATGCAGCTCTTAAAACAAAATGTGGAAGATTATGTGCATGCATCATTTCATTACCATCGAATGTGCGTATTTTTTGTATTTAACGTGTACATGTGATGCATTATACGATGACGCGTCTCTCCAAATATTTATTGATGTCATAAATGAAATTGAATCTATGATAGAGCTACACAACGATATCGATGTTGTAGTAGTTGGAGGTGATCTCAATACAGATGTTAATCAAGCAATTCATTACATGTACAACCCCTGCATGACTTTTAATTGCGATAGGCAGTCGTTGCAATTGTGCGTAAATAGTCTTGTATCCAAAGTCGATTTCACTTACGAAAATGATTTCTCTCGTGCCAAGTCCCTTATTGATTATTTCTTTCTCAGAGAGCGATCGCATGCTCTGGTGATTCTTGTCGATGCATTAGTATGCAATGAGTTTGAATGTAAGATTCACTGTGAAGCACTTCAAACTTATTACTCTCAAATTATTGATAGTGTTATCTCTTGTGCGGATCGTACTCTTCCAATGAGCGAAAAGGAAGCTAAAGCTGGCTGAGTATGTGAGTTCACATAAAGAGGAGGCCTTGTTTTGGCATCGTATTTGGGTGGATAGTGGTCGCACTATGATGGTTGATGGGTGACTGCATTCCATTATGTTAAAAACCAAACGGGAATACAAAAGAGCGTCACGCTGGGCTGTCAGAAATCAGAATAAATTAATGGCTTGCCGAATATCCGATTCCTTATCCGGTAAAAGGAGCAGGGACCTGTGGGGTGACGTAAAGCGAGCCAAGGAAAGTGTTCAAGGGCGTCCAAATGTTGTTGGTGGATGTGTTGGAGATTCTGATATTTGTGAACTGTTTCATGATATATATGAGCATTTATTTATGTCAATCATGTTTTTATGTTTATATCTATATATGCGTGTATATTAGTACTTGTATTATGCATACTGTCTATATAATTGTTGTAATAAATAAAATTTCAACATCTGAAATTTAGTCTAAATTTCTCATTTCCCTGTTGCATGGCGCACGGATATTATATATACAGAGATTTTAACTAATCTGGGTGAAAGCGAACTCCGTTATGATTATTATGCTATATATACAGAGATTTTAACTAATCTGGGTGAAAGCGAACTCCGTTATGATTATTATGCTGCGCACCGCATGCATTTTGCGCCCCACGCGCAGCAGAGACGCGCTGTGATTGGTCAGCGTTCTCTGGCGCCATTTCTGCCGAATGCTCAAGAAGATGACAACACATCGTTCGAACAAAATCAGGAAACATCTCCGATCAAACATTTCCAAGTAAGTCTGTGTTTAGGAAAACTAACAAAGAAAAATCCGCTAATTTGTTTGTCTTTGTTTGTCCCCAATTCCCGCTCATCTTCCACGGTGTCAGGGTGAGCGTGATCGTGTGTGTGCGCGCCTCCTGTAACCTCTGTCGCGTAGGGCGTTGACCTGCGTGAGGGAAACAGTCCCTTTTGGTTTCCTTTTGCAATATGTGATGTGATGAAGGAGAATTTTTCAACTGAAACGTTAACAGAATGTCTCCATGTGAAAGCCAGCATTGATATCATCAAAGCCACCACTGATGCGTTGAAAGAAGCAGAAAAAAACGACATTGTATGAAACTAGCCTATTCGTCAGCGGCGATCTCAGATCTCCGCTGATGATACTTGTACGTTAAAAATTGGAAGTTGTTTCTGGCGTCAAAACCTGTGAGCATTGGCAGACATGCTGAAAATCCTGTATTAAAATCATCTATTTTAGAAACGCCATTCTATTCAAAATTAGATTCCGTCCACTATTTCCTACTAAACTCGGCAAATTTATGCCGACATTTCAAGTTGTTTACAAGTGCAAAAGCACTCAGCCATTCGCCTCATTTGCATAATTTATGTAGGGCGCATGCCTTGCGTTATTCGCGTCGCGACGAAATGCTTTTCGCGCCATAATTATTATCAAGATGGAGCGTGCTTTACGGGAAGTTGGCTTGAAATAATCGTGTACCTGCTACTCGTTTCGTTGAACTTGCGAAATGCATTTGGAGTTACGGAAAGAAAAGAAAAGAAAAAAAAAAAAAAAAAAAAAAAGAAAGAAAGAAAGAAAGAGAAAAAAAAACATAAAAAGCAACACAGAAATATTATTAAGAATTCACGAATT